>CM041778.1:229378279-229552679 GCA_023374045.1 Limonium bicolor
CCAGAGGAGTGGGGGGCGGTACTGGAGGGGGAGCTAGGCGATGGTGGAGAGGCGGAGGGGCGGTGGTGGTAGTTCTCCCGTCTGTTGTCCCCGCGACTGGAAGAGAGAGGCGGAGGCGCGGTGGAGCTAGCGAAGTCGAGACCGAGAGTGGGGCGGTGGAGGGGCGAGCTGTTCCCGTTTGTTATCGACGGAGTGGGGCGGTGGAGTGGAGGGTGGCTCGACGGCAATAGAGGAGGCGGTGGAGTGGAGGGTGGTGGCTCGACGGCAAAGAGGAGGGAGTCGGGAATCGCCAATCGCCAGAGAGGAAGAGAACGCGGGAGGAAGAAGAAGAAGAAAGGACGGGTTTTTAATTAAAGACTTTTAAACGACGGTTATTAGACAAAACCGTCGTTTAAAGGCTAATGGACGGAAGCAATAAACGACGGTTTCAAAATACCCGTGGTTTTAAATTGTTGGCGTGACATTTAAAACGACGGTTCATTAGGAACCGTGGTTTATAGTAGCTTTATACGACGGTTCCAATACAACCGTCGTTTTTGCTTCTAAGCGGTGTAGTTATAAACGACGGTTATTTACAAAACCTTCATTTATCTGATGAAGCATGCAACATAAACGACGGTTTCCCCAAGAACCGTGGTTTATAATGTTTAAATGACGGTTATTTTTTTAACCGTGGTTTAAAGTGCGTCATTTAAAATCATTTTTCTACTAGTGTGTGAGGGGCATTTCAATCAAGTAGTGAGAGATTCCGGCTCGATCGGCGCGTTCCAGGGCATGGGGAGCAGCTTCATCATTATCAGGGGCGTTTTCATAATTTTTAAGGCTCCTAAGACCTCATATAAGCTTTCTCTCTCCTCCAAAAGATGCCCAAATCAGCTTGAAATGCTTTGATATTTTAACCCATGATAGAGGATGACATTTTAAGCATAATGGCGTTGGAATTTTGATTTTTCGAGTTTCCAATAATTTTCTAGCAATTTCTGACTGAATCTGACGAGAAATTCAATTTAAAAATATTCCAACATTTTAAAAATTCGATTCCACCTCAGAAAATTCATAATCTCCATCCTTGACATGTGGTTAAAATTTCACAGCAAAATTCCTTTGGGAAGCCATTTAATTAAAATGCCAAAAAATCTTACTTTTACTAGATTTTCTTTATCTTTAAGAAAGTCTATAAAAGGATAGGTTTTTTTGATAAAATCAGAATCTCATATGCTCAAGAACCCTAGGGAGTCAAAAAACACAGCCTCCTCTCTCTCTCTCTCTCTCTCTCTCTCTCACGTTTTTCAACACCCGGTCACCCGAATCATACCGAAAATCCCCCGAAATCACCATCAAAGCACGTTTTCCAATCCCCAGAGCACCAAAAATCATCAAAACCTCTCAAAAACACTTCCAAAACGTGAAGAACAGCAAGAACAACCAGCAACCAGAAGCTTGGTTCGAAATCCCTTCGGGCCTGCCATCAACGGAGCACTCGATGAATCCCGGTGTGAAGAATCATCGTGAATCCGAAGGTAGAACAGGTAGAAATCTCACTTTCCTAACTCCCCACGACATTATCGGTCTTGCCTCAAAATTTGGGCTTAAACAAACTCTTTTTCGCTTCGGTATCGTTAATTGTCTCAGCTACTGCCTTGTTACTTGTTTGCTAAGTTTCGTATTAATTTTGATGTCAAATTGAGTTCTTCAGTTACTAACGTGTTTAAAATCTTTCAGGCTACGCACCCATAAAATTTGAGCTCAAAACACCCTCGGGAACCATCAGAAAACCCCTGTCCGTGGGTGGTCCGTAACCTCGGACCTATGGTCCGGGACCACGGACGGGTTGTCCGTGGCCACGGACACCCACGGACGCCAGCGGGATTTTAAAATTTCAAAATTTAGGTTTTTCTAAATAATGTCCGGGCCCACGGACACCTTGTCCGTGGCCCCGGACTTTTCAAATTTCTTGTTTTAAATTCAACTTTTTTGTATAATTAGGTTATCTGGGGTCCGTGGTCTCGGACATGGAGTCCGTGGCTACGGACATTAACCAAATTTGACCTAATTCTGCCTCTGAAACCCTAGTTTAGGTAACTTTCAATTTCACTTTAATTTTCTGTCAAAAAAACGTTAAAAGTATAAAAAACAGACGCGCGCACCTAGGTAAAAACAACTTTGTAGAAAGCCGTAAATAAACCAAGTAGAGGAAAAACGACCTAAGAAGGGTAATGAAAGTAATTTGAACCCTAATTAAGTCGAATATCAAGCCCCCGAACCCGAACTCTCCTTTCCTAATTTGATCTAGGTTAAAATTAGGTGGCGACTCATAATAGGTTCTAGTGAGCTAGCTTAGGTTTTAATAATTACTGTTATATGACATAGTTGTTAATCTTAGGTTATAAGTGGACCTAAGACCCGATTAGATCCTAATCAACTTTAATCAACATAGGATAGGGTTTAAAATCGAGGCTCACACACTGGCGACTCTGCCGGGGAAAAATTCTTAATTTTAACTTGTTTAATTTTAGGAAAGAGGACTTAACTCGAATTGTTGTTTATTTATGGCTTTATTACTTTGTTTATTTTACTTTTGTGCGCACTTTAATTTTTGCACCCTTGCATCATATGAGAGCGAGGGTCCACGCAAACCAATTTCACCCAGGGACCCGTTCGAGGGTCCCCTGTCAGGGACTCACACCTTTTAGGTGATGTGAATAAGTGGGGGAAAAGAGGAGGGTGTCGTCTAACCACACCCCCTTAATACCTGGGCTTTAGCCCCAAGCATTTTCATGGCAGTACCCCTACCTAGCCCATTGTTTGGTCAGTCAAAGACCCGACCGTAGACGCACACCCTTAGGTGATGTGAGAAAAGTGGGGAAGCCCAAAGAGAATAGCGTGCAAGCCCTATTCCTTTGTGGTGACCTGGGCCCGCGCCCCAAGCACCTCTCCGGATCGATCTGTACCCGTTGGACTGAGTCATTTTGTGAGGACATTTGCATCATCTCCTTATGTAAGACTTCTGTGCATATGTTCTTTCTCCTGGGCCTCAGGCCCAATGTCTGAATCGATCCGTCAATCTCTTCTAGCCCAAATGAAACATTTAAAGGGTTTTCATAGTCCAAATACTTCGATCACCCCAAAACACAAAAAATCCTTTAAGCTGATTCTTGTTACAAACCTGATTCTTGCAATACCCACTCGTAAGACCAACGAATCTTGTAACCCAAAAGTGTAGTCCAGAGCGGACCCTCCCAAAATTTTAGAGTTCGGCATTCATTGCAGCGCACTAATCTTCGGCCTGAGTTCCTAAGTTTAGTCCTAGTCTCACTCACGCAATGCTGACTTATCTTTTTGCTTAAAACAGGCAGCACCCCTCGCAGCTAGGATGTCGTCTGGAGTTAACGATCGAAGTGCTCAGCTCGCCGAGCTTATGGATTTGATAGGGAAACTAGCCGAGTTAGAATTTGTCCACAGGAGTGCTTTGGAAGAGCTAAGCTCCGGTTTTGTGTCGGCTGCAAGAGAAGCGAGAGCTCTCATTCATGCTCTCGGGGAAATCATCCCTTTAGATCTGGCCCCAAATGAGGACGGGATTGAGTCACCAGAGAACCAGGAACCGCAACAAGAGCAGGCCGCACGGGTGCCCGTTGTAGATCTGCAGCAGCCGCAGAGTCAGATTCTGAGAGTACTTCTAGGGCGGGGGTTAGTCCAACTTAAAGCCCCGCGGTTTCGCGAGCGGCATCTGGGGACATATCCCGAACAGTTCTGTCGTTTCCACATACTTGCGGGCCACTCCACAGATAATTGTCGTAATTTGAGGTCTAAAATTCTGTTATTGGCCCAAGAAGGAAAAATCCAGATTGTGACCCCGGTACCGGGGCTTCCCCGCAAAGCCGAAAGGAAATTAACACCCATTGGTTGTCCCTTAAGCCAGGCCTTTGAGGAGCTGCAGGACGAGGGGCTAATATGGCCGCTCATTCCTCGCCATGGAGAGACGCGAAAGGGGAGTAGGCTCAGTCAGTTTTGCAGGTACCATCAGCTAGCGGGACATGATACCAATGATTGCAAAGCACTAAGACATTAGATCTAGGACCTTATCGATCAGGGATATCAGCATTTGGATGACCTTGAGACCTCAGAGTCCGAAGTTCAGTGTGCTGCCTTTACTGTTTTCTGGGATGACAAAAAGCCAGCACGAGGGGCAGGACGGAAGCCCGCATCCACGGTCAGCGTTGTCCCAGCAAATGCTCACATTACTCGGTCAGGCAAGCATTATGGATCACCTGAAAAGCCATCGCAAGGGGAAGAGCGAATGTCGTCTCCCCCGGTGGCTGAAGAAATTCCAGGTGAACGAGAACTGCTTCAGAAGCTGAAGGCAACAACCATCCCCATGGCCATCTGGTCTTTGCTTACGATCTCGCCAGAGCATCGACGGGCCATTGCCAAACATTTGGACGGGCCGGAGGAAAGTTTAGCCCCGGAGAGGATGGTCGCGGCTCTTTGGAAAAAGCAGGAGGAGGAGATCAGTTTTCACGATAGCGAGATCTCCGGGCACTCGGGAAAAGCATTGTATATTACTATTTGGTGCGGGGCCTTCAAGGTGCCAAAGGTCCTCATTGACACGGGAGCAGACGTTAGCATCTGTCCTTTGAAAGTGGCAGAGGGTATAGGTTACGGCAAGTTTGAGTCTTGTCAAATAGTGTCACGAGGGTACGATGATAACCCAAGACATGTCTTCGGCCTATTGGATCTTCCACTCAAGTTTGGGACGGTTGTTCATCCAGTGAAGTTCTTGGTTCTACAAATTCCCCATTCTTTCAACCTGATTCTGGGACGGGATTTCCTTCAAGATTTGAAGGCCGTCCCCTCTACGGTGCATCAATGTTTGAAGTTCAAAAGAGACGGGAAGGTTCATGTCGTTAAAGGTGAACCACATCAGAAGGAGTTGCCTGTTTGCATGGTTGAAGAGGAGGGTTCGTCCCATCTGAGCAGGTTCAGTGTTGTACCAGAGCAGTCCGATCCAACTTCTCTTCAGAAACTTAAGGTTGGACCGGGGAAGGTTGTCATGGAGAAGTACGGTTATCAAGAGGGTAAGAGCCTCGGCAAGGATCTCCAAGGAATCCCAAACGTTCTATCTCCGGTAGCGAATCCTGGTCGTCAAGGACTTGGTGCGTTAGTGGACCCATCTTTCATTTCAGCAATTGAACTATCATCTTTATTCATGTGCTCATGTTCCCCATGTTTACAGGGTACGGTAAGAGCAGCAAAGGAGGAACCGATGCCTGATTGGATGTCCTCGAAGAATAGATCATAGATTAGGGGTAGTTAGTCATTTACTTCCGCTTTGGGGTCATTAGGAGTCATTATTATTTTCCTTTGGCTGTTTTTACATAGCTTCTTTCTTTCCGTAGTTAGTTTAGTTGTCTCTCCCATTTTGTGGTACTCAGTGTCATTGTTACTTCTTTTGGTTATCAATAAAATTTCTTCTTTGTTCATGTTTTAATGATTATATTTTCGTTCATGTGCTAAAAGAAAAGAAAAGAAGAGGGAAAAAAAAGCTCTTTCTCATAAAGCGTGTCTGTAAACATATGAGAAACCTCTGTTCTTCGCAAAACCACCTTCCCGTCCATGCATTCACCACCTCCATTACAGTCACTATGCATGTCGCAACATTCCATCACTTCCACCATTTCATCAGACACATAAAAAACAAAACCGCGGCCGCCAAAAGACCGAATGAAAAAAATCACTCAACAATCACCCCATCACCACTCACCACCTTTGTTTACCACCACACATGCAATCACCCTCCATAAATAACTTGGGCATTCTAAGGTTTGTCAAGTAAACCCCACAACAACACTGGGGGCAATATGAGTTTAAGACTGAAGACGACAATTTCTTTTGTTTAAGCGTGCAAACAAGTCTCCGAGTGTACGCTTCGCGAGAGTTCCTTGAGCGATAAAACCAAGAGTGAAAGAGCGTGTCATTCTTACACGACTCCAGAGAGGTCACATTCAAAGGTAAGGCAAACGGCATGACTCCGATCGAAGGAGATCATTTGTAAATTTACGCTCAAACCTTTGAAAAGTAACAAAGAACGGATACACAACTATTAGGAATGACGAAGCACCTAGGTACAACACCACACAACCAAAAAGCTTGTGAACCCTGGCATTACACCCTAGGCACACCCCCGCTGAGATTTTCATATATGACCTCTTTTACAACACTACAAACTCCACAAAATAAGCCAGCCAATGATGAATAATCGACCCAGTGACCAAAGGAAGCAAGAAGCCCGACTTTTGAACAGCAACTTCACAAGTCCAAAGAAGCAAAACTGCTACCAGCATGACGAAACGATCCGCAAATGGTCCCAAAGTGACACAGGATCCAAATGAGCTCACATCAAAAACAACTCTCAAAGTTCAAAACCGGGAAACACAAGAACCCCGAAGAAAAAGAGATTCAAAGAAAGGCAAACCTAAAAAGCCTTGAAGAAATCCAAAAAAATGAAAGAAAGAGAAAAGGTGCAAGGAACAACCCAAAAGTCCCAAGTTCCAAGCTCACAAGCAAATTCATCACGAAGTAGCCAAACGACTTCAAGACGAAGAAGACAAGTCCAAGAGAAGGTGCAAGTTGTAGCTTTGGTCACCCTTATAGCTCCACATATCCTAAACATTCCTCCATCGTCCCATTGTCTTTCATTACACCCCATAGCCACGTTATAAGCTCAAAAGACTTCCGACCTAGTAGTTGTGTATCCAATCACGTGAAAGTAATAGGTTGAATGCGTAATCTAACAAATGTCAAGTTCAACAGTTGAGATGTTTTGACCAGAAGGAGAGCACGAGTGCAGGCATCAAACACTTTTGAGTGTAGGATAGAAAGCACCACATCAAGATAAACCCTGACCCTGTGAGGATGAGACTTTCGCGCAATTAATCAAAAATACTGGGGGCAATCGATCGTTCCGATCGATTGCCACGAATCCTAAAAAAAAAACTCAGATTGCCTTAAGGAAAAATACTGGGGGCAATTGTTGGTCCCAACAATTGCAACAACGACACCGATTGAGGCCCAAAAACCCGAAACCCAAAGGATCAAACTCTCCTCATATCACACAGGCCTGTCCTAAGCCCTACCTCCACATCAAATTTCTACCTCCACATCAAATTTCCTCAGGCCCGTCCTAAGCCCTACCTCCACATCAAATTTCTACCTCCACATTCAAACATCCACAGGCCCGTCTTGAGCCCTAATCCTTCTACATCCTTTTGGACCCATCATACACTTGACTCACTTTCACTTAGGTCCAACCTTTAGGCTCATCGTAAGACCTAGTTGCATTCCTTTAGGCTCGTCATAAGACCTAGATCCCACCTTTAGGCTCGTCATAAGACCTAGATCCTACCTTTAGGCTCGTCATAAGACCTAGATCCAACCTTTAGGCTCGTCATAAGACCTAGATCCCACCTTTAGGCTCGTCATAAGACCTAGAATCAACCTTTAGGCCCGTCATAAGACCTAGAATCAACCTTTAGGCTCGTCATAAGACCTAGAACCATCCTTAGGCTCGTCATAAGACCTAGATCCGTCCTTTAGGCTCGTCATAAGACCTGGTAGCATTCCCTTAGGCTCGTAGTAAGACATAGCGTTACCCTTTTAGCTTACCCACTCTCATCAAACACATTGCATTCATCTCATTCATATAGGCTCGTCATAAGACCTAGTTGCATTATCCAGGCGCGTCACAAGACCTGGCGACAGAAAGTTGGCGAGGTGATGTCAATAAATCCTCCTTTTGCGATGTCAACTTATTTTTGGGATCAACGAATGGTGGGCAAAGGCAATAAGTCCCCAGGGTTTTTACCAGGAGTTATCCCTGCACGGCTTGGGGGGCGATGGCAAAGTCCATTGGGTCCAGCCAGGAGCATTGGCACGGTGTTTTGGTCCCCAGAAGCATCCGAGCATCATCAGCATCATCAACATCATCCGCATCAGCATCATTAGCATCATTAGCATTTCGGCATGCTTGCATTTGCATACCATCCAGTCTTCACATCCTAGGTAGTCAACGCCTTAGAATCGCTTGACATTGCATCATTTCATTTATTACAGGTAGTCAACGCCTTAGAATCGCTTGACATCGCATCATTTCATGTATTATAGGTAGTCGACGCCTTAGAACGCTTGGCATTATTTCATTTTTGTCACCTAGGTAGTCAGTGCCTTAGAATAGCTTGACACATTTT
Source organism: Limonium bicolor (assembly GCA_023374045.1). Taxonomy (NCBI): domain Eukaryota; kingdom Viridiplantae; phylum Streptophyta; class Magnoliopsida; order Caryophyllales; family Plumbaginaceae; genus Limonium; species Limonium bicolor. Next base: position 229,386,523 of record CM041778.1, read on the forward strand.
CACTTATAGATAGTCAGCACCTTAAAATAGCTCGACAGCGTTTTGTTGCATAGGCAGTCAGCGCCTCCGAATAGCTGGACGTGGGCAACGCGGTTTCGCACAACATGGAGGATTCTGTGGAGTCCAAAATTTTGGGGCATCACTCAAGCATCAACCAGACTTTTCACATTCATTACAAAGTCCAGTTGACGGGGGGCAATCTGTTATACCCAAAATTTGACCCCCCTGGTTAGGGTCTACGAGGTTTCGGTGCTGTGAGGGGCATTTCAATCAAGTAGTGAGAGATTCCGGCTCGATCGGTGCGTTCCAGGGCATGGGGAGCAGCTTCATCATTATCAGGGGCGTTTTCGTAATTTTTAAGGCTCCTAAGACCTCCTATAAGCTTTCTCTCTCCCCAAAGATGCCCAAATCAGCTTGAAATGCTTTGATATTTTAACCCATGATAGAGGATGACATTTTAAGCATAATGGCGTTGGAATTTTGATTTTTCAAGTTCCATAATTTTCTAGCAATTTCTGATTGAATCTGACGAGAAATTCAATTTAAAAATATTCCAACATTTTAAAAATTCGATTCCACCTCAGAAAATTCATAATCTCCATCCTTGACATGTGGTTAAAATTTCACAGCAAAATTCCTTTGGGAAGCCATTTAATTAAAATGCCAAAAAATCTTACTTTTACTAGATTTTCTTTATCTTTAAGAAAGTCTATATAAAGGATAGGTTTTTTTGATAAAATCAGAATCTCATATGCTCAAGAACCCTAGGGAGTAAAAAAACACAGCCTCCTCTCTCTCTCACGTTTTTCAACACCCGGCCACCCGAATCATACCGAAAATCCCCCGAAATCACCGTCAAAACACGTTTTCCAATCCCCAAAGCACCACAAATCATCAAACCTCTCAAAACACTTCCAAAATGTGAAGAACAACAAGAACAACCAGCAACCAGAAGCTGGTTCGAAATCCCTTCGGGCCTGCCATCAACGGAGCACTCGACGAATCCCGGTGTGAAGAATCATCGTGAATCAAAGGTAGAACAGGTAGAAATCTCACTTTCCTAACTCCCCACGACATTACGGTCTTGCCTCAAAATTTGGGCTTAACAAACTCTTTTCGCTTCTGTATCGTTAATTGTCTCAGCTACTGCCTTGTTACTTGTTTGCTAAGTTTCGTATTAATTTTGATGTCAAATTGAGTTCTTTTAGTTACTAACGTGTTTAAAATCTTTCAGGCTACGCACCCATAAAATTTGAGCTCAAAACACCCTCGGGAACCATCAGAAAACCCCTGTCCGTGGGTGGTCCGTGACCTCGGACCTATGGTCCGGGACCACGGACGGGTTGTCGTGGCCACGGACACCCACGGACGGCGGGGGATTTTAAAATTTCAAAATTTAGGTTTTTCTAAATAATGTCCGGCCCCAGACACCTTGTCCGTGCCCCGGATTTTCAAATTTCTTGTTTCAAATTCAACTTTTCTGTATAATTAGGTTAGCTAGGGTCCGTGGTCTCGGACACGGAGTCCGTGGCTACGGACGTTAACCAAATTTGACCTAATTCTGCCTCCGAAACCCTAGTTTAGGTAACTTTCAATTTCACTTTAATTTTCTATCAAAAACGTTAAAAAAATAAAAAAACAGACACGCGCACCTAGGTTAAAAACAACTTTGTAGAAAGCCGTAAAAAACCAAGTAGGAAAAACGACCTAGGAAGGGTAATGAAAGTAATTTGAACCCTAATTAAGTCGAAATCAAGCCCCCGAACCCGAACTCTCCTTTCCTAATTTGATCTAGGTTAAAATTAGGTGGCGACTCTAATAGTTCCAGTGAGCTAGCTTAGGTTTTAATAAATTACTGTTATATGACATAGTTGTTAATCTTAGGTTATAAGTGGACCTAAAACCCGATTAGATCCTAATCAACTTAATCAACATAGGATAGGTTTAAAATCGAGGCTCACAATTATATAATACATACTCACTTGTACATTATTCGTATATATATATATATAACAATATAGTTTTATGTCCATGTGTTATACTTGACCTTTTAATGTTATTATTTTTAACTCTCATTCAATATTTGAGTTAGTTAACGTGACCCTCTTGGATCAATTGAGTTGACTTGGTCAATTGTATTAACTTGGTTAGTTTATCCAAGTACAAAGCTTATATTACATATTATAACTCTTAAATTATATAATTCACCCATTATTTAATATTTTATATCTTAACACTAGAACTTCAAATCTAATGTTTTATAATTTTATTCCCCACTTAAAATGTCCTATACATTAGTGTCATTATGTTATCCAACCATATTATATAATGCATCGCATCTTATAATTCATATAATCTATACAAATTATAAAACTCATTATATAATGATATTCCATATCATTTTCATGTGAAGCACTTAAATTCTTATTTGTGCTATCCTTCACAACCAACATTAAGATTACATTCCTAATGTCATATAATATTATACCATACATTATATTAAACTCTAAGTTTATTAAATTCCCCACATATTTTTATGAATCTATTTCCGAAGGCATTATCATTATTTTATGTGAATTAATAATCCTTTAACTTATATTCAGTCTCACCTTAAATGAATATTAAGACTTATATATAAAACACTCTTATCATTCTATTATTAGTCTTATATGATTATCCAATCATATCATATATGATTTTACCTCACTTCATATAAAAAATGGAATTCCTTATAATATATTCATTTCCTCCTTAAATTAATATTAATACCTTCCACCTGGTATAACTCTTATAACATTGTAAACCATAATCTATATTTCATTCCTCACTATTCTAATTCTCACACAACCCCATTATTTTCATTAATCACTATCTTACCACATCAAATTATATAATGTTATATTTGTAACCCTTATGTCATATAACATTACATTTTCATTCTTATATTATAATCAACCTTCGGTTTCCACCCTTTGTATTTAATACCAAACAGACCCTATCCGTCCGGATTATTTTCTCAACTCCTTCACTTTTCCTTAATTACCAAATGACCCCGTTTATTTCTTAAACGTTACAATGTCATCTTAAACTATATTTTATACACCTTAGTCAATTTAACTCCAAATAAATATCTAAAAATTCCCAAACAGATCCTAGTCTATTATAATCACCATTTTACCCCAGAACTTTCAAAAATTATATTTTTGCCCCATTGGTTTTGTAATTTTTACATTTAACCTTTAAACTTATTTTAAAGTCATAAATAAATTATTTGACACATTTAATTTGGTCAAAGCCTCTAATATGGTCAATGTAGACCTCCTAAATTATTCTTTGACCATCAACTGTTAAGTCAAGATCCTTTAGTTTGATGATAGCAAACCAATGTTGTTTATCTAATGTGTTTGTTGAGCTTATGATTTAGATAAACAGGTAGAGGAGTGGCTTAGCACACAAGGTTGCAAGAGCACTCTGTTCATGACATGTGCCCATCCAGTCGGGCACCTGTTTGGGAGAGCTCCGATAGAACTTCTAGTACACACAAGAAGTCAAATACTACACAACCATATCTTTCATGCATCAAACACAGTAGAAAGACAAAAGACATCAAGTGTGCCGATAAACTCATGCACACTCATGCATCCGCACAAGCAACTAGCTCGCGACAAAGTCTTGCTCATTAATGAACAAGATAACAAGACAAGACCAGGGCTATTAAGAGGAACTCATTACACAACATTAAATAAAGCCAGGGAGAGCGTTAATGAGCATTAATGAGGCAAACAAGATCAGGCAAGTGGAGAGTGCAAGTAGTGACCGACCACTTAAGCACACACCTTCAACGTGTCCAACCACAGGGCAACACGTGTCCTGACGGTTCCAAAGCAAGTTGAAGATCAGCCTATATTCGAGCATGGCTATTCTGCTGGGGATGAAAAAGAAAACGACTCCTAGAGTCTAGGAGATCATAGGATGTTTGTTACACATCTAACCGTACCTGTATAAATACAATGTACAACCTCTTATGTAAATTAACTTGGTCATACATGAAGAAGAGAGATAACTAGAGCAAGTATAACTCAGATTGAGTGTGTGTAAGTACTAGGAAGTTGGTGAGCTGGGTAAGACTGGGTCTGTGAGTTAGTAATGTGTATATTTGGTAGAATGATCAGTTGGGGAACGGTTAGGGAACCGTAGGCCTACTGTCAAGAGAGGGTAGAGAACTTAAGGATAAAGTCCTAAACTGTCCCGAAGTCTGTAGGTAAGGCGGAGGGAGATTGAGTGAATTTCTATGTGTAAATTCTCAATTGAAAAGGAGTTTCCAGTTTGAGTTTTTCAAGTACTCCCCTGAAATATCAAGTAGTTCACATAGGATAAAGAGACGTCCATGGCTGGTCGAGGACGTATCAGGAGCACTAGCCAATTTCAATTGGTATAGAGCAGGTCTCTTCTAGAAAGATAACTGCTTTGGAAGAGGATCAAAATATCTCATACAAACCTACTGGTGTCAGAAGAAGGTTCTGCACCATATCGACCACTACTCTTCAATGGAGACAACTACACTCACTGGAAGAACAAGATGAAGTTTCATATCAAGTCTGATGATCCAAGGATGTGGAGGGTAGTATCACGTGGTGAATACATCTTCTATGATGCTCAAGGACAAGACAACATGACTGATGATCAAATTAAGAAGCTGATATTCAATGCACGAGCAGTAAGAATCCTATATTGTGTGTTACTACTTGAGCAGTACTCCAAGGTAGCCTCAGCTAAAACAGTCAAGGAAATTTGGGAAACTCTTGAAGTTACCTATGATGGAAATGATGAGATCAAGAAGACTCACATTGAACTATTTCTTACTCATTGAGAGCTATTCAAAAAGGAAGAAAAAGTGAGCATTTCTTAAATGCACACTAGGTTCACTAAGCTTATTAGCGAAATGCTTGTGCTTGGAAGAACTGTCTCAAATAAAGATCAAATTTGAAAATTCCTCAGATCACTTCCTGCACCTTTGATAGCAAAGTCAATGTCATGCAAGAAGTCCATGATCTCTCAAAGATGTCTCTGGCGGACATGCTAGGATCATTGATGGCGTTTGAACTAAAGTTACAACAAAGAATTTCATAAAGCTCAATAAGAGACAAATGAAAAGGCATAGCCCTTCAGGTAGCTGAAAATGAAAAATCTAAGTCAGAAGAAGATGACGATGAGATGGTCCTCTATGCAAAAAGGTATTTTTGAAAATTTCTCAAAAATAATATGAGAAGAGGAAAAAACTCCAACGAATCTGATGATCACCAAAGGAAGAACAATAACAAGTGCTTTGGATGCTCAAAACATGGGCATCACATTAAAGACTACCCGCAATGACCCCAAGAGGGCAACGACAGGATCAAGAAACCTGTCAGAAGATCATTCAACAAAAAGCCAAAGAAAGAAGCCTTCGTTGCTGCATGAGGAGACTTAGAACTTAGTGATGATAGTCAAACCAAAGACAATGATCCCTCTAGGGATGAAAAGGATCAACTTTTCCTTGAGGAAGTTTGCTTGATGACCCAAGGTAGGGAAACATCAGAATCAGAGGAGAAAGAGAAACCAATCATGGTAAATTACTCTCGACTTAGAAGAAAAGTTCAAGAAGCTGAACTTCTAGGACTCAGAAAGGTTTCCCTAATATTGGTTGATCAACTAGAGGCACTAGAAAATGAATCAAGGAGCTCCGAGAATAAAATGAAAATCTAAAGAAAAATCCAGATAAGGATAAGGAAGTGAAACTCACTAATGCACTCAAAAAATTACAAACTAACTATAGTGAAATTCTTGTTGTCCATGAGAAAATAAAGCAAGGAAAACAACGTGAAATCGATGAACTGATTGCTGCACTTGACAAGAAAGAAAAGGAACTAGCGTCCTTTAAAGAAAAACAAGCAAAACTAGAAAATGATGCTAGGACACCCTTGTGGAAAGACAAACTATCGGTTGGGCACCCATCGGGAACCCGTTAAAGAGGTATCTGCCACCTATGCAGACAACCTGGTCATTTCGAAGCTAAATGCCATAGGAAGAGATTTATGAGGCGTTGGCAACTAAAGAAAATTGGGCTAATATGGGTAGTCAAGGATGATCATAGAATAATGTCAATTGGTGGAAATGGATCCAAATATTCTTGCAACCCTAACCCCATATTACTAACTTGTTAAGTGTAGAATTGAGTGAGAAGGGACCTCTGCTAGTACATCAATAGTGGGTGCTCTAAATATATGACATGAGACAAGTGGAAATTCTTCTTACTCGAACCCAGGAGCCAAGGATTCGTTTCCTTTGGCGACAACAAAAAGGGAAAAATCATCGGTGTAGGTAAGGTTTGTTACTTCAGATTATGTCCTTGATAATGTCAACTTAGTTAATGGTGTAAAATTCAATTTTCTCAGTGTATCTCAAATTTGTGACAAAGGTAACTCAGTTCATTTTTATTCTACACATTATAGCATAGTAAGTTTGAGTGATGGAAATGAGTTGTTAAGGGGTAAAAGAATGAAAAATGTATACATAACCAGTATGGAGAATATTGATAGTCTAAACCTTCCATGCTTGACTGCATCAATAGATGACTCCACACTATGGTACAAAAGACTAGGGCATGTTAGTATATCCTTGCTAAGAAAACTAGTCAAAACTCAGTTGGTTAGAGGTCTCCTTGAAATTAAGAAATTTGAGACTAATCTTTGTGATATTTGTGTAAGAAGTAAACAAACTAAAACTTCTTTCAAATCAAAGAACATGATAAGTACATCCAAGCCACTCTAACTACTTCATATGGACTTATGTGGACCAATGAGAGTTAGAAGTTTTGGAGGAAATTGGTTTGTGTTTGTTATTGTTGATGATTACTCACTATTTGTATGGACAATCTTTAAGAAATTTTAAGCATTTTCAGGACAAATCCAAGTACAAATAAACCTCAAAATCAAGGCCCTTTGGTCTGATCATGGATTAGAGTTTGAGAATCAACAATTCATGAAAATGTGTGACCAACATGGAATCAACCACACATAATCAGCACCAAAAACACCTCGGCAAAATGGGGTAGTTGAGTGTAAGAACAAAACATTACAAGAAGTAGCTAGAGGCATGCTACTAGGGAGTAATCTTCCCCAAGTCTTCTGGGCTGAAGCTGTAGCAACTGCATGTTATATCACAAATAGAACGCTCATACGACCAATCCTCAACAAAACACCCTATGAACTGATCAGGGGTAGAAAACCAAGCATAAGTCATCTTAGAATATTTGGTTGTAAGTGTTATGTCCACCACAATGGGAAGAATCCTCTAGGAAAGTTCGATGCCAGGAGTGATCTGGCTATATTCCTTGGGTACTCAGAAAGGAGCAGGGCATACAAAATCTACAACAAAAGGACTTTGAAAGTAGAAGAGAGCGTACATGTGGTCTTTGATGAGGCTGAAATCCATAAGATCATAGAACCTGAAGAGGATGAAGTTTTTGGATTTGATCTGGCTGGGCAAGATCACATAGACAATACCAAAGATGAGTCACCGACTAAGGAATACTTGTCTGACAGGTCAGCGACTGGTTAGTAACATGAAAACGAAGGAAACAATGATGTCAAAGATCCTTTATCTCCATCAACCATTCATCAATCTCGAGTCCTGTATAAAGATCATCCATTGGAGAATATCATATCATATATCTCCAAAGGAATTCAAACCAGAGCATAAACTCGTGATCTCTTGGTCTTCTCCACAACAGTTTCATCCATCGAACCCAAATCATCAAAGAAGCCCTACAAGACTCAGACTAGATTAAGGTAATGCAAGAAATTTAAGGCATTGATGAAAAGGGAGTTTGAGATGAGTGATCTAGGACCATTGAAGTTCTTTCTAGGACTTCAAGTCAAACAAGATAATGAAGAGACTATCATATCCCAACAAAAGTACGTAAAGGATTTACTAAAGGGATTTGGGATGGAGACATGTAAGCCTTTTGATACACCAATGGAAGTTGGCACAAAGATGGGTATCATGACTAGTGACCAACCGGTCGATCTTTGATCGTACAGATAAATGATTGGTTTTCTATTAGATGTAACTGCTAGTAGACCCGACATTATGTATAGTGTTTGCTTACGTGCCAGGTTTCAAGCATATCCAAAAGAGAGTCATCTTATAGCTGTAAAAAAAAATCCTACGTTATCTCAAAGGATCCATGAATCTTGGACTCTTTTATCCAAAATTCACTAACTACAACATTGTAGGATTTTCAGATGCAGACTATGATGGTTCCATAACTGATCGAAAAAGCATGTCAAGAACAACATTCTTTGTTGCATCATACTTGATCACATGGAGATCAAAGAAACAACAAACTGTGGCAATCTCAACTGCAGAATCAGAATACATAGCTGTGGAAAGCTATTGTGCTCAAATTTTGTGGCTCAAACAACAAATTGGTGATTATGGTGTCAAAACAGGTATGCGACCTATTATGTGTGATAATACTAGCGCTATATCCATCTCTAAAAATCCCGTACATCATTCTCATACTAAACATATTGATATTAGACATCATTTTCTTAGAGATTGTTGTAAAAAGGAACTAGTTGCGTTAAAATACATCACAACTGAAAACCAACTAGCATACATCTTTACCAAGCCATTAAGTAGAGAAAGATTCAACAAGATTATTCATGATTTTGGAATGATATCCATTAATCACATTAATTATCTATCTTCAGCCCTCATGACTTGTCACAGACAGGTCAGCAACAACTCAAGTATGTTGTTCGAAGGTCTTTGTACAATTTAATGCATGAATGTTGAATCAAACGACTACTTGAAACAGATACGTCAGTAAAATCACAAAAGAGAGGCCATGATAGAAGAGGCGTAACCGATAGATAGCTGAAACAACATCGGATTGATTCTGAAAGATCATAACCGATGTCTGTTATGAATAGTACTATTACGACTTGTCAGCGAGTGGATGCGGAACGGTACCCGACCATTACCCGATAACTATAAAAAGGCAATTAGAGTCACACTCTTGTAACACATTGCCTTCAATCTCTCAAAAATCTCATAACAAAAATCAAGATTTCTCTTCTCTCTTACAAACACTCTCGTGAGCTTAGTATGAAAAATACCTAAAATAGTCATCTCACATTCTCGCTAAAAGAAATTTTGATCTTAAGTACTAAACTCTAGAAAATTCTCCAACTGAAAATAGAACCAAAGTCTGCTCGTCACTCCAAGAATCTCAAAACCACATTCAAGGATCTAAGTCCCAAAAAGATCACTGACCGACAAGTCCTGCAATGGCGCCGCCACCCCCTTGACTTTCTAAAGAGGAAGAAGATCAACTAACACTCAGAGTAATGGATGAAGGCGGTCTCCAAGCAGAGGAGGTAACCTATATAAACACCTATCTTCCCAAACTCCAAAACCTCATTCTCTTCGGAATTTTTAAACCCACCATAATACCTACTATTACTCCAATAGAACCCATGGCATCCACCAACCAACCATAAAAAACCATCGAAATTCCCATAAAACAATCAGCTGTAAACAAACCCAAACCTTCCAAAACCAAAAGCCTCACACAAGCCTCTACCAGCCACGACACTCGTGCTTCCAAATGTCTCCAAGACATACAAAAGACACATGAGTAAACTCAATCCACACTAGAGCCTACATCTCACAGACTTCATTTCCCTAATGAAGATTAAGCGACTTCATCAAATCTCATCGAGCTAATCATCCAAGAAGTGGAGGAAGATGAGGTCCAAAGTGACGAGAAGTCACAAAAGGATAAATCAATAGAAGAGGAACCTTAGGAAGAAGGTTTGACTACACCAGACTTTGACAAAGACTCATCTCCAGCTCAAGCTGCTCAACCTATTGATGACCGCTCCCCGACACCTCACCGATCCAATCAAGAGGGAGGAAGCAATACAGAATCACACTCTTAAATTATCCTAACTCTAGAAGAACGTGATCAGCTGAAAAAGGCCAAGGGTAAGCAAACCATGGTTCCTCCATCTCATACTCAAGAGTTGGAAGAGCTCTTCCAAGCTATACGCAACGTCACTGAGTCGTAACCTAAGCAATCGCTCAAACATTTGAAGAGGCTAAGTCAACTACCATCCACATCCATCAACGCAGCCAATGTGAACGACAAGTCACGTCCCGTCTTCCCAAAGACAATGGACATGGAATGGATGGACAAGATGGGTTTAGGACAGATAGTAGAGCTCCTAGAGTTTCAAGGATGGGTTTACTACTTCCACGAACCTGTCACCTGCCATACTAAACTGCTCAAGGAGCACATGAGGCATCTTGGACCACTCCAGAGTGATGATACTGAAGACTACCTCATCTCCAAAGTTCAAGGACTCCAAATCAACATCACTAAGTTCTGGATATGCAAGATGTTCAACTTGGAGCTTGAAGGATTAGTCATTCCCAAGGAAACCACACGGAACGATGTAGGCCATCAAGAAGGAAAAATTGTTAACTTCTTTAATAAAGGGGTGACCATGAAACATTTCAACATAGCACAAATGTCTATCCCTGACAGAGTACTCCGTAGTATTCTAACCCACAACATCACTCTAAGGAACCAGCGCACCCACATCGTCAATGCAAGAGATGTGCGGCTCATGTATGCGCTCAGAATGAAGGAGAAAATAGATCTCACTACAATTATTCTACTTACCCTTGATGAGAGTAGGTACGTGAATCAAGGGTTAATGCATGGAGGAGTAGTCACCGCAGCACTACAAGAGTGTGGAATGGACACCAACCACTTTAAAGAATGTGCACGGACTGCTCAAGACATCATCTATTCTAAGATGTTGTCAAAGATGGGGATTAAAACCCAAAGGGAGAAGCTCACGGTACTACAGAAGCCAACAAGGAGTGCAGACTCATGTTCCAAGCCTCACCTACTTGCCAAGCCTTCGACGAAGAAGAGGAAGTGTAGTCTTTCACCGATCCAAGACAGGTCGGGAACCAGTCTGGATGCTTTAGCTCAAGATATTCTTTAGCGTGTGAGAGTGACTCTTACAGCTGTCTAGGTTGTCTCCGAAGAATCAAGTGTCCAACACATGGTTCAAGGAGCCATGGATTATATACACAAATACATATAGTCTGAGAGTTCTACGCCTTCTACAGGCTTGAGAGAAAGTGTGAACTATCTTTAAGACTTTGTTAGATTTTTGTGTCTTTCTTTTTCTTTTTCCTTATGTAAGTGACTATTTGTTTCAAATGAATCTTTTGATATCAACAGAGTGTTGACTGTTACAATTCTCAACACTTGTTTATGGATAATGTTATTGCATTGACTGCTTCATTCTTGATTACAAATTGCGAAATGTTGAGAGACAACCATCACATCATTACACTAATCCAACTCCATTACTTGACACCTAAAAATCCTACTCTCTAGACTACATAACATGATGACAACTCATTTATTACGCCTCCTCGATCAATTGGTGAGCCTATCCTTCAACCATCCTTAAATCATCCTGACAATCCTCGCATCCTAAATCACCTCTCTTCATAATCATCAACTCTTCTCTTACAACTCATACACCGCGTTCTCACCGTGGAACAGGAACCTCAAAGTTCATTAGGCTAAAATGAGCAAACAGTCTACTCCTTAATTTGAAAATTTATGTCAACAAAATACCCAAGGAATTATGTTGCTCAAACATACATCTATCCTGATTCCGACTCACCCACAACCTGACCAACGTAAGCCCCAGTCAGTCTGCTGAAACCTACTCAATAAACTCTCCACTCTCGTACACTTCAACCACAACTAAATCTACCAACTTTCATGGTTACTCCGACGGTGAAGTTTATGGTTTAGATATCTCAACCTCCGTCGAACCCAACCACCACAGCATTTAAAATGTCTTCAACATCTTGTAGTCTTTAATTTACTAAATGTTATGGTCTGTTCAATAAATTCAGCCGTGTAGTTGCTCCCTATTTTTGTTGTATGGCAAAAGGGAAAGAAAAGATATGTACTTGCAAACTTATGACTATCATCCTTGTGTTATGTAATCAAATCTTAATGAAAACTCTTTACTATGGCCCTGTACAAGGTTGTTGTTGCTATTGTTTATCATTGATTATTTTTTTTCAACTCTTAACATACTGAGGGGGAATCCTTCTTGGGGGAATTCTCACTTCCATAGCTAAATACCAAACGTCAAGTACATATGCCCAAAATCAATTTTGTATTGGTTGCCATCATCAAAAAGGAGGAAATTGTTAAGTCATGATCCTTTAGTTTTGATGATAGCAAACCTGTGTTGTTAATATAATGTGTTTGTTGAGCTTATGATTTAGATAAACAGGTAGAGGAGTGGCTTAGCACGCAAGGTTGCAAGCGCACTCCGTTCATGACATGTGCCCATCCAGTCGGGCATCTGTCTGGGAGAGCTCTGATTGAACTTCTAGTACACACAAGAAGTCCGATACTACACAACCATATCTCTCATGCATCAGAAACAGTAGAAAGATAAAAGACATCAAGTGTGCCGACAAACTCATGCACACTCATGCATCCACACAAGAAACTAGTTCGCGACAAAGTCATGCTCATTAATGAACAAAATAACAAAACAAGGCTATTAAGAGGCACTCATTACGCAACATTAAATAAAGCCTGGGAGAGCATTAATGAGGCAAACAAGATCAGGCAAGTGGAGAGTGCAAGTGGTGACCGACCGCCGGAGCACATAACTCCAACGTATCCAACCACAGGGTGACACGCGTTATTACGATTCCAAAGCAAGTTGAAGACCAGCCTATATTCGAGCGTGGCTATTCTGCTGGGGATGAAAAAGCAAACGACTCCAAGAGTCTAGGAGATCATAGGCTGTTTGTTACACATCTAAACGTACCTTTATAAATACGATGTACAACGTCTTATGTAAATTAACTTGGTCATACATGAAGAAGAGAGATAACTAGAGCAAGTATAAATCAGACTGAGTGTGAGTAAGCACTAGGAAGTTGGTGAGCTAGGTAGGATTGGGTCTGTGAGTTAATACTGTGTATATTTGGTAGACTGATCAGTCAGGGAACGGTTAGGGAACCGTAGGTCTACTGTCAGGAGAGGGCATAATTTACTTTAAATGTAAGTTAAACTTTAAAACATAATAAAATGGCCTAAATACATGGCCTTATTACAAACTTTACTTATAACATAAAATTCTCATTAGAACACTTATACTCTCGACTTTATACCCAAGTGCCCCAAAACTTTTGTTATTTTCATTTTTAGCCCTTTATCTTATATTAACGACATTATAAGTCATTTTATCATAGGTAACTTCACCACATGTGTTATATAACACTTTAATACATTAATAAGTCCAATAAACCTATTTAATCCCAAATACACACAGCTTCAATTAATTATGCAATAATAATTAACTTAAAGCTTCAAAACATAACATAACTTATACTTACTTGATTTAAGCCCCCAAAAATCAGCAAGAAACTTAGTAACTCACAGCCCTAATTTAATAAGGATCTTAGGTTAGTTTTTAGCTCAAAATTCAGGCATAAACTTGATTATGAAGTCATTAAGACTTAGTTATTTACTTACCCTCTAAGGATGATCTTTTAAGCTTTGATTTCTACTCTTTGTTCACGATCAAATCCATGGGTGAACACACCATTTTGGTACAAATTTTTAAATGGAAATAACGGATCAAATTAGGTCTTGAAAGGCTTAATGACATAAGGAACTTAAAGGTGTAAAAATGAACTTAAAAGAACCATGATTTACCTTGGTTTTGCAAGGCTACACCAAGGTCCTTCTTGGCCTAATTTAGGAGTACAAGAATATTTTTAGCCCTTCATCATAAGTAAGCTAATGAAGCTGATTAGAACAAATGGGAAAAGTTAGTTAAACTCCTTGATTAATTCCTTAAAGGATGATTTTTGGTAGAATTTGGCCACCCCACCAAGGATTTGAAGGAGCTACTATCGAAGCATCAAAAAGAGGAGAACATGAGTGGAAAGACTCATTGAAATCAACCATTTCAAGAATAGAAGTGAAGATGGAAGCTTAAGACACCTTTTTACCTTAAGAAGTGATTTTTCCTTTCTTTGCTCCAAGGATTTAATTTCAGCCGAAATTGGTGGTAATCTTGCAGGAAGAACTCACCTTGAATGAGGGGTGGAAGTGGTTTGATTGTTAGCTCATCGGATAGACAATGAATAGAGGACGAGAATGGTATATTACATGAATTAAGGGCTTACCTTACGCACTTGGAGTTGGATTTTGAATGAACTTGCTTAAGAACTCAAACAAGGCTGGAATAGAGTGTTTGAAGGTAGAAGAAATCGACTGGAATAGTAGGCGATGAAAGAGAAAGCAAGACTTGTCTTTTAAGGTAAGAAAAGTCATAAATTAGAATAGTACTTTGATGACTCACTTCATTAGTTAGATGTTTTGATAACTTGTTGAAAACTTGGTTTTGTAGATGATTGCCTCCTCAGTGAAATTCGTACTGCAGAGCTACAAGCCCTCAAGATCTTCCAATTTGAGTAGCACTGCACAGACACTTCCACTTCAACTTCCGAGCAATACTTGGCACGTACTCACCACTTAGAACCAGTGGACTCCGAGATTCAAGGAAACGTGGAAAACTTCATTCATGGAGATCATGGAGACACAAGACCACTCCGATACTTGCACATTCAATCCAAGCATCACTCCACGATTAGTCTCTGATAATTTAGCCTTGTTCTAATATGTATTTAAGCGCACATTTGTAAATAGAGATGTATGTATCTTACTTTAAGCTTTGGAGAGAGAAAGAGAAAAGATTGTTTAAGAGACATAATATTTTTAAGAGATCTTAGTGTGACTTTGTCATTTTAGCTTAGGTATTTATTACCTATAGAGTACACAAAACACTCCCTTTATTCCTTATTCTGCATTGATCTACGTCTAGAGTAGAGCGAGTGTTAGACGAGACAGAATACCTCTGTCGAATCCTAAGATAGGAAGTTAGGTTGTAATTCACCTTGAATTTCAATATAAGTAGAATCCTATCTTGTTAAGTTTTACACAAAAGCTTCCGCGTTACTTTTCTTGGCAAATACTTGTCTCCAAGCAGAGTTGGTCAGAGACTAACACCTCAGATCTACTCGGTCAGTACCCCGGTCCTATCAAGTGGTATCAGAGCCTGTGTTGGCTAAAAAATATCTCAAAATGGCAGAAATCTCAAACTCCAACAACAACAAGATGCAAGTGGAGAATCCAAAGTTAACTTCCACAAACTGCAACATGTGGAAAAATGAGAAGGAGTTGCACCTCCAGTCGCTCAACCAACAACTTTGGACCATGGTAACCAAAGGCAACTTTCCAGTACCTAAAGAAAAGGATCCAAGCTCTTACACTGCTGAAGAGCGGAGATGCGTCGAGCTAAATGCCCAGGCCGTACGAGTAATCTACACAAGTCTCTCTCCACCCGAAAGAAGAAGAGTATATCATATCAAAGTGGCAAAAGATATCTAGGATCACCTTCGAGCTATTCACGAAGGCAACACTGAACTTTGAAAGTCAAAGATACAGGAGCTGAAGATGGACTACGAGAACTTTGTAGGAAAACTTAGAGAATCTCTTAGCGACATGCTTGCTAGATTTACTGAACTTACTACTACTGTGGAAGAACTTCATATTGAATAATCAAATGAAAATATCAATAATAAGTTCCTGGATAGCCTAGGAGGAATGGGCTGAAAGTGCTCCATAAAAGCATCTAAAAGCTATGAAAAATGGACTTTGACCGATCTAGGGTCCTACTAATAGTCCTTCACAAATACAAGAAGAATGTCATAAACAGAGTTAACATTTATCTTCCCAATCACACCATATCTTATTCTAATGTTAATCAAGCTTTGCAAATGAAAGCCCCTAGTCACACATCAGCGTTGCAGCTTGACTCATTCTACTATGAGACTACTCCTACCAATCAGGATCTAATTCAACAACTACGAGACACCCTGATCAATGGCATAATCGAAGAAGTCTCAACGAATACCTTTGAGGAAATGGCCATGCTGGTCAAAAGCTTTAAAAGATTCATGCGCGATTGATCAAATAAGAATAGGTTTGGTTAAAATCAGAATCGGCCTTATCAATCGTACAACTGAAATCAGCAAGGGAATACTGGAACAGGGGATCGAGTATGCTTTAAGTGCTTGAAACCAGGTCACTATGCCAATAACTGTCCACCAAAGAAGAAAGATGACCTAGAACAATCATTGCTGGTGGCTAATACAGCATGGGGAGACTACGACTCAGAAGAACTAGAGACTCAGACATCTAGATTGATCTGCCTCATGGCTCACAAGAATCAGGTATGTAAGACCCCCTTTTCAGAGGTAATCTCAAATTTCTCAGAATCATGCACTGTTCTCTCTTTAGATCTATCTACCTACTTTATAGATCTGAATCATCCTGAATTTGACCTAACAGAAGAGCAAGAGAGGATAGCATTACTTTATGAAGAAATACATGTGTTAAAAGGTCATGTCAATAATGACTGTCTCAAACCCCAAAAATTTGAGGAAAATGTCGATAAACACGAAAGCAGGTTATGAGACGCACACACTGTCATCAGTTCATTGAAAGATCAAATCATGTCCCTTTAGAAAAATCTTAAAGAAAAGGATTGCTTCAAAGTTCCTAAGAAATGTTTCAAACCTATTACATTTGTTCATGAGGTTGTTGCAATGAAAAAACCAAAATTCTTTGAAAACAAACTCTGTGATTCAAATGAAAGGTAAGCCAAACTTGAGAATGAAATAGACTCCCTGACCATCGCTCTTAAAAAGGCACAGATGGATTCGGTCTTATCATCGAGTCCTCCTCACTGGCGTACAGACAAAGGTAAGGTAAACCTACCCAAGATGGCTTCAAAACCCAACAATCTCCGATGGAGAAAAATTTGAAAACAAATTTCGTTGGCAAAAGAAATATGTTCACCTCCCTTCTTTATTGATTTGTGGTTATTGTGGATACGAAGGACATATTCACTCTTCATGTCACAAGCTTGGTCATGAATTATCCTTTAACATGCAGTGCATACATACTCTGTCTGAAGCCTAACGTAAGCAAAACTTTTTTTCATCTAAAAGGGAACCCAAGTTTGCCTGAGTTCCCAAGTCTAACCAATAATTGTTTTATAGGGAGAGAAGGCCAAGGATAATGACTCTTGGTTTCTAGATAGTGGATGCTCGTGACATATGACAAGAGAACCTAACAAGTTCATGACTCTCTCTCAACATTATGGGGGAAAAGTCACTTTCGGCGACAATGCTCAAGGAGAAATCATTGGTATTGGAACCGTTGGTAATCCCTCCTTGTTCAAAATAGAAAATGTAAATTTAGTAGATGGTCTTAGACACAGTCTTCTAAGTATCTCTCAAATATGTGATCTCTCTAACGTTGTTCTCTTTTCGGCATCAGATTACAAAATTTTTGATGAGCAAACAGGTCTTCTTAAAGCTACTGGAATAAGGGTGAATAACCTTTACAAGCTATCTCTCGAAAATCCTGACTTAGATAGAACTCTTTGTCTCAGTGTAAAGGATAAAAATCAATCTTTATGGCACTTTCGATTGGTCATGCTCATGGCAAGTTGCTGAACAAAATAAAAAATGGTAATCTCGTTTTTGGTCTTCCTAACATAAAATTTCAGACCGACTCGCTCTGCCCTGCGTGCGTTCAAGGTAAACATACTAGGGCAAGCTTTCCAAGCAAACCTGAGATGTCTACCATGTCCCCATTAGTTTTGTTATATATGGATCTATGTGGCCCAATGCGAGTTCTAAGCAAAAGTGGTAAGAAATATGTCCTAGTCATTATAGATGACTACTCGCGCTGGATATGGGTACTCTTTCTTAATACCAAGTCTGAGACATTCTCTGAATTTGAAACCCTGTTTCACATGATTACTAACAAACTGTCTACATCAGTTAAAACATTACGTTCTGACAATGGTACAGAGTTTTGTAACATGTAGTTTTCTGAGTTTTGTAGGTTAACAGGAATAGTGCATCAGACATCAGCTGCCCGTACTCCACAACAAAACAGAATAGTGGAACGGAAGAATCGCACTCTTGTGGAAATGGCAAGAACAATGCTCATTGACAGTAACTTACCCGCCTCATACTAGGCTGAAGTTATCAACACAGCTGCGTACATACTAAATAGGGCATTCATCCATCCCTTTCTTGGTAAATCACCATACGAGATCCTCAAAGGACGTCCTCCTTCAGTAAGTCATCTGCACCGTTTTGGATGTCGCTGCTTCATTCATAACAACGGAAAAGATAATCTAGGCAAGTTTGCCTCTAAGAGTGATGAAGGAATCTTCCTTGGATACTCATCACAAAGCCAAGCTTATAGAGTACTTAACAAACGTACAAAATGTCTTGAAGAAAGCCCTCACGTACGATTTGAAGAACTTTTATACTCCAGTGACTGCAAGGATAATCCACAAGTGCCTCGTGAAGATACCTAAGGTACAACATTCATCGAATACTCGTGGCATATGCAACTCATCAAGGTATGAAGTTATACCAAATGGATGTTAAGACTACATTCTTGCACGGTTATATTGGCAGGGATGTTTATGTTGCTCAACCCCGGGATTTGAAGATCCAATTCACCCCGAGTACATCTACACGTTAGAAAAAGCACTATATGGACTGAAACAGGCTCCGAGAGCATGGTATGAACGTCTCTCATCATATTTACTGTCTCATAAATTTGTACGAGGTAAGGTTGACAAAACTCTTTTTACTCTCACCAAAGGTGAAGACATACTCATTGTTAAGATCTACGTTGATGATATAATTTATGGATCCACAATTCCAGAATTATGTACCTTTTTTTCTGATCTAATGAGTAAGGAGTTTGGAATGAGTGCACTAGGAGAATTGAAATTCTTCTTAGGTCTTCAAATTAATCAACAAGAAAACGACACTCAAATTCATCAACAAAAGTACATCCAAGAGCTACTCGTCAAATACAAGATGCATGACTCCAAGGCGACTCCTACTCCAATGTCCGCCACTGAAAAGCCTCATCTGGCTGAAAAAAGGATATCTGTTGATGCAACATTATATCGAGGTATGATAGGTTCTTTGTTATACCTAATAGCAAGTCGACCTCACATTCTCTATGTTGTATGTCTTTATGCAAGATTTTAGGCAAGTCCATAAGAATCCCACCTACAAAGTGTCAAGAAAATCTTTCGCTATCTCAAAAGCTCTCATGACATGTACCTCTGGTATCCGAGTACTCCTGATTTTACACTAATGGGTTATAGTGACTCTGACTTTGCAAGTTCTTTGTTAGACAGAAAGAGTACATCTGGTACCGCATAATTTCTAGGGCTATGTCTTGTAGCTTGGAGCTCCAAGAAGTAGAACATAGTAGCACTGTCATCTGCTGAAGCCGAATATGTCTCTACAGCTTGCTGTGCATAGATACTATGGATTCAATAGCAACTACAAGACTATCTCATACCTCCCTCTTGCACTACCACTTTTTGTGATAACAATGGTGCTATTGATTTATCTAAAAACCCAGTCCATCATTCCAGGTTAAAGCATATTGAAATCCGTCACCACTTCCTAAGAGATTGCATTGAAAAAAGGTTGGTACAACTAGAGTACGTCCCCACTTCTGGTCAACTTGCAGACATATTCACCAAGCCATTACAACAAGGTCCATTTGAAACTCTGTGTTCACAACTTTGGATGACTCGCATGACCTAGCTAAGGTAGTATCTCCTTCTTCTGTTTTTCCTTCATTTTGGGTGAAATGCATGAGTATGTCTGATGACCTAGTATGACTATGACTGTCAAACAAGAACACCTAAGGATGATAATTTTATTTCTACTCGTGAAAAACAACCCGCGGGATTTTAGCCCCTCAATCCGCTAATACTCCTCTCACCCAATGAAACACTTTTCCCTGACACTCCGTAAAAGCCTATATTCACACGCTACCATCCTTTTCCCCTTCTTCTACCTCGTGCATCTTGCCTAGCCCTAAGCCTACCCCCATCTTTCCCAATTCCGATCATCGTTGCAACCCAAACCTTGGCCTTCCATCACCATGGCATCCAACCCTGATTCAAACCCCCTAACAAACTTTTCTGACGTCAACATACCACCCAACGCCACCCACAACCATCAACTTCGACAAGCTTTGATCAATCAACTCTTCACCCTTTAAGCTTAACAAACACCCACCTCCACCTCCGCCTCAACCACATTAGCACAAGACATGTCTATCGATACCCAACCCCTCACCACACGTCTACCCAACACCACCACTAAACCGACATTTTCAGTAAACCCCTCCCCTAGACTTCCGCCACAAAAATCTGACACAACACCCTTCCTAATCAAGAAATCAACACCACCAACAACTCTAGTAATACCCACACCCGACACCATCACCAAATCGCCCCACCGTGAGCAAATCCAATTTGGCTCCCTTGAACCACCGGCTGAAAAACCTAGTGAAAATCCTTAACCCAACTCCCTCACCATTGATACTAAAACCCCCTCAAAAACCCACTCCTTGAACAAGCTCCACTCTCTGCTCTAGAACAATCACCACCACCTAAAAAGACTCGTCGTTCAAAAACCTCTATCACCCACCCTCCTACTACTCGAAATCTACGCTCTAGAGGCAAGATCCAACTGTCATCTTCGACGACCACTCCTACTATCACGGTCCCTGCACCTCCACCAGAGAAAAAAAAGAAGTGCCACAAACTCCTTTACTCTAGTAGACTCAGACATTGGAACTACTTCCACTAGAAAGAGACTCCGTCCTCGGGCCGACTCCGTCCCTTCTACACCAACACCGAGACTCGGCCTGATTGACACTCAAACTGCGGTATACTCTCTTCCCACTGACGATTCTGCTAAGTCAAGAAATCTGGTCTAAGGCAAGCATCTGGACCTCGAATGGCTTCACTCTATGGGGTTCTCATTGTTTGAGGAGATGCTACGTTTTCAGAACTGGATCTATCTATTCCACGGCATCCAAACATACCGCGAGGATGAGGCCTACCAATTCTACCAAAATTACATCATCAGAAAAGGTAAACTAATGACCGAGGTACACGAAACGACTATCCTTCTTAATTCAAAAACAATTGTAACTCATTTATCCATCCCCACATCTGGTTTAGAATTCTACGATAGAGCTGGGTTTCCCGATCTAGGTTTTTTAACTGCACAAGAGGTTTATGACTACTTCCTCCCAAATAGCCGTGTTGCTCACTCTTTACCCCAACCCGCTTTCTTGAACATTCACCAATGCTTCATACCTTAGTGGTTAAAAACCTTGTGCCTAGAAAGGAAAGAAACCAGTTTGTTCGGCCTCTTGATCTTGCTATCATGTACTACTTAATCCACCAGAAACGAATCAACCTACCCCAACTCATCCTCAACCACATTGCCTCGACTATCTCTTCACCCTGACACTCTCTAGGGTACAACTTTTGGATACCAAAGCTCCTTACCCACTGCGGCATCACCCTTGATCCCTTCCAAGCCTATCACATCACCGAAACAGACATACTTGATCAGATTTTATACAATAAAACCACATCTTTTTAGATCAAGTTTGTCTCCAAACCAAATCCTCCATCCAAAAAACTCCCTACTCTAAAACCAACTCCCGTAGCTGAAAATGCAACTCTCACTGAAAGAGTTACTATGATTGAGGAAACCCTATCCACCCTGATCACGAACATAAATATGCTCATCGATGTACTGAACAACAATCATAAGAAGACGATGGATATCTTCGAAGGTGGGGTCAAGCACTTGGTCGAGGAGTTCAGAAAGAGTTTTGGAGAAGTGCTTGCAGCGGCTACCACTTTTGGCGGATGCTGAGACTGTGGGGGAAGATGGTGCGATGGCTGATGATAAAGGTAAGGACCAAGGAGATATCTAACTATTGGCCCACTCCCTCTTAACACATAGTTGCTTAGGTTGCTTAGGTTGCTTTCACTATTGACACTATCTCTTTAAGACTGTTTTCGGTTATGCCCTGGCGGTACTGTAAGACAATTAATACTATGTTCTTTTCGATAATGCTTGTGTGTTTCCCCTTGATGTTGGCAAACGGGGGAAGCAATGTATCCCACGGCTAGTTTATGCGAGGGACTATGTTTGGACAACGAGTGCCTCTGAAGGCCTCGCACTATCATGGATTGGTTTACTATTTCTGCCAAGTAGATCATTAGTAGTTTCGTGCTTTAGTTTATAAATTCTTATTTAATTGCACTATTAAAGGGGAATGTATGTTTAAGGGGGAACAAAGAGTGAGTTGTTCTCCTGAAATAGTTGCTCTGCTCAGTTTTGTGATATTTTCATGTACACTCACTAGATACACTGAGTTTGCCATCATCAGCAAAATGGGAGAATTTTGTTGAAGACTTGGTTTTGTAGATGATTGCCTCCTTGGTGAAAGTTGTGCTACAGAGCTACTAGCCCTCGAGATCTTCCAGTTCGAGTAGCATTGCACAGACACTTCCACTTCAACCTCCGAGCAATACTTGGCGCACACTCACCACTTAGAACCGGTTGACTCCGAGATTCAAGGAAACGTGGAAAACATCATTCATGGAGATCATGGAGACACAAGACCACTCTGATACTTGCACATTCAATCCAAACATCACTCCATGATCAGTCTCCGATTATTTAGCCTTGTTCTAGTCTGTATTTAAGCGCACATTTGTAAAGATAGATGTACATATCCTAGTTGAAGCTTTAGAGAGAGAGAGAAAAGATTGTTTGAGAGACACAATATTTTCAAGAGATCTTAGTGTGACTTTGTCATTTTATCTTAGGTATTTATTACCTATAGAGCACATAAAACACTCCCCTTATTCCTTATTCAACATTAATCTACGTCTAGAGTAGAGTGAGTGTTGGATGAGACCGAATACCTCTGTCGAATCCCAATATAGGATGTTTTATACCCAAAATTTCATCCCCCTCAAAGTAGTCTCTAAGGCATATATGTTAGAAAGGGCGAAATGGTCAAAATGCACCAATGCGGGATTTTTCAAGGACATTCTCGGGATTTTCTATTTTCATATGACTTGTTCACTGTCTCCAAACACTTCCAAATAACATAGCCATCATGAAAGGTATTTCATAATTTGCAGATGATTTTTATTTTGGGAATTTAGCTTTAAATTCATATTATAAGCTAAGTTCTTAAATAATTAAGACATGAAATAACCTCAAAATATGAATAAAAAGGTTTCTAAAAATTAAAATAAAATATTTCATATGGTCATCATGACTACATACAGTCGTAAACTTGAAACTACTTTATTTGGAACCTTAACCCAAAATTTAAAAGAGAAATTCAATCATTTTTGCAATTTTCTCTCTCCTTTGGAAAATATCTAAATCAAGTCTAAATATCATGAAATTTTAACACAAAATAGAGAATTATTTTTAGAGACTAACATCGATGCAATTTTGTAATTTTGATTTTCCAATCATAAGTTATGAATTATGAAAAGTTACAGATTGTAAGATTTTTATCTAATTGGAAATTTATCGAAATAACACGATTCCAACTCTTAAAATTCCTAAAAATAGTCTTTTATCTGTGGTTAAAATTTCATAATTTTTATCGACTTGTAGCATATCTTAAAAAATCAGCTTCTCTTAGAGCACAAAATCAGGATTTTAGACAAAATTTTTGTTCTATCAATTTGCTATGCTCTTTCTATAAAATGACCTTCAAAAAATGACCTAGGGTAGAGAAGAACACTTCCAAAGTCAAATCAATACCGAAACACTACCAAAGTCACCCCGAAATCACCAAAAACTCATCCTTTCTTCCCCCATTGAACTTCCAAGCACCAAAAAACCAAAAATACAGAACCAAAACGTGGTTAACAGCGCAAGAATGAAGGGGTTAGAAGCTGATTTCGAACTCAAGCTAGAACCGAATCCGACGAAGCCTCGAAGGGCTCCTAGGGTGAAGAATCCAATTGATTCCGAAGGTAAAATAGCTTGGAACCCAGATTTTCTAACTCCCCACGGTTAATCTAACCTAATATTAAAATTTGAGCTTGAAACGATTCCTTTATTTTTCTGAATTACCGCTTTTCTGTGTTTTTGTTCATTGACTTGTGCATTAAGTTTCATTAATAATTCAACTACAAATTGAAATCTTTTGATTACCAACATATTGTGCATCTTTCAGGCTATCTACCCATGAATGTTAAGCCAAAAACACCGTCGGGAACCGCCCAAACGCCGCCATCCGAGGGCGGTCCACACCCACAAACGCTATGTCCAGGGTCCCGGATGCCCCTGAACGGTGGCGGGATTTCTTATTTTTTGATTTTTCAAGCTTTAGGGTTTTTAACGGTGCATGTCCGGGCCCACAGACGCCCTGTCCGTGGCCCCGGACTTTTCAAGTTTACATTTTTATTTTAGTTCTGTTTTCGTAATCATGTAATTCAATTGGGGTCCGTGGTCTCGGACATTAGGTCCGTGGCTACGGACATAATTAAAATTTTACCTAATTCTTCCTCCGAAACCCTAGTTTAGGTAGTTTTAATTTTTACTTTAATTTTCTGTCAAAAAATGTTAAAAATCAGAAGCGCGCACTTAGGTTAAAACAACTCGTAATAAGCCGTAATTAAGCTAAGTAGAGGAAAATCGACTTTGAGGGTAATGAAAGTAATTGAACCCATAAATAAGTCGAATACCAAGCCCCCGAACCCGATCTCTCCTTTCCTAATTTAATCTAGGTTAAAATTAAGTGGTGACTCATAATAGGTTCCAGTGAGCTAATCTTGGATTTAATAATTAGTGTTTATGACATAGTTATTAAATTGAGGTTATAAGTGAACCTAAAACCTAACTATATCCTAATTAACACAAATTAACATAGGATAGGGTTTAAAAATCGAGGCTCACAGAATGATGACTCGATTGGGGACAACTTCTTAATTTTAAACTTGTTTAATTTTGAGAAAGAGGGATAAACTTGAAAATTGTTTATTTACGGCTTTTATGTTGTTTTGTTTACTTTCGTGCTCAATTTAAATTTCTGCACCTTTGCATCATGTGAAAGTAAGGGTCCACACAAACCGATTTCACCCCGGGACCCGCTTTAGGGTCCCCTGTCAGGAACTCACGCCTTTTTAGGTGATGTGAACAAGTGGGGGAAAAGAGGGGATGTCGTCTAACCACATCCCCTTAATACCTGGGCTTTAGCCCCAAGCATTTTCCTGGCAGTGCCCTTACCTAGCCTTGTTTGGTCATTCAAAGACCCGACCATAGACGCACACCTCATGGTGATGTGAGAAAAGTGGGGGTGCCCAAAGAGAATAGCGTGCAAGTGCTATTCCTTCGTGGTGACCTGGGCCTATGCCCCAAGCACCTCTCCGGATCGATCCATACCCAATTTGGTTGAAGCGTCTAGTGAGGACATGTTGAACTTGTGTGGGCCTTGTTTGTTTGTATAACCGGCCCACTACCAGCCTAGAAATTGATAGGAACTCTTCCTGAATCAACTCAGCTCAACCTGTAATTTACGGTTTAATTATTTACGGCCCAAAGGCCCTGTTTGATTTGAATGAGTAAATTGTTTGTTTGGGCTTTGGCCCAAAACCTTAGATCTAGGTTATTTCTCTTTCAGCCCAATTTGAATTGTCCATTTAGTTCTTGCTAACAGGAAAATTGTAGGATAAAACAATATATAAAAAGAATAAAATAATAAACTAAACCTACAATTCTACTACGGGTAGCAAATAAAAACCCGGTCGGAGTATAGTGTAAATATATTACGACCGAGAGTATCGAACCCAAGGGACTTATAGAAAACTAGTCCTAATCCGGGCAAAAGCCTATCCTATAATAACAAGGGGGGAAAAGTAAATGTGATTCTAAACTAAGGAAACTAAAAAAACTAACTTTGATTTGGGAAGATTATCAATGTAAGGGAAACGTAAGACCAATAATCAAAGGTGGCAAGTCTCAAAGAGGATTTGGTCTCGCAAAATGCATACGCCGGATGTGATGTCGGACCTCCGCTGCCCGACAGATTCATGGCCTTGAACGTGCCGGACAACTTATACCCGGCATGCCATCCGGCATCGTACATTTCGTAAACAACACTTCCAGATTCAGTTCTGACAAAAGGAACTCAATATTCATACTTGCATCGTGCATAGCTAATGCCGCGAATACAAACAGAATAATGGGAAATAAGAGATTAACCCTAAACCTTAGGTCTTGATGCCCCTCTTTCGGAACAACAAACTAAAGATTACCAAAATCCTAATCTATCCTATTCTTGTCTTGTGAACATTAAATAGGACTTAGAGATAAGAGAATGAATAGCTACTTCATTCTACTTTGCATGAAGATTAGAACTCGGGTTAAGAAACTTGAAAATTCCATAAATGATCATAAGAGTTTTACAAGGAAATCATCCCTAACCAAAAACCTAACAAGGATTCTGCATCACCATCCACACAACTACAAGAAGAGAATACAAAGGGGAGAAGGAGATGTTAATAGCCTTAACCCGTCAAGGTCTTCTTTTCTCTTGCGTGGACGGATCTACAGACGTTCCTTGGACACCAACAGATGGAATGTGGCGGAAATAGAGTGTGAATGGCGTGGATTTGGTATGTTGAAGTGTGCCAAATGATGTAGATTCACGGCCTATTTATAGGGCTTCAAAATGTCGTTGCCAGGCGTCGCGTCGCGCCGGATCACCAGTAGCCGGCACACGTGGGAAATGTGCCTAACTGTTAACGGTCGAAACCGCCAATTCCGCCGAAACAGTGCATATGCCGGTAGGATATACCCGGTATCACACCCGGCACTAGATAAATCTCCAACGGTCAATAACTGCCATCGTCTAGTCAACCGTGGCGACTCTTCACTTATGCCGGATGAGATCTACCCGGCATCGTATCCGGCAAAGCTCCTTTTCCATCTATGCTCATGCCGTGCAGGATTAATCCGATTAGTCCGGCATCATCTGAACTTTTGCCTAGAAAATCATTCCTTGCACAGAAAACTCATAAAAACATAAGTCTGTACAAATAATATACTTTAACACATAATATAACATAAATAACATATATTTAACCTTATTTAGATAATTATAATACTAAATCTAGCACATAAAATATATAAGTCTGCGGCTTATCAGTTCTAGGCCCATGAAAAGAGGAAATCCACCTAAACTCGAAGTTGTTCACAAGACTTGAAAATCAATAGCCTTTCGTTGAAAACTTTTCCGATCCAAGGCCCATTCCAGTCTAGATGAAATTTGCATTCGAGGCTTTGGCCCAAAATCCTAAATCTAGATGACATATCTTTAGGCCCAATTAGAATCGCCTTGTTTAGGTTTTGGCATATTCTACTCTAGATATTACACAGCCCATTCATTCTAGTTTCTTGCCCCAAGGCTCAACAGGATCATCAAAATAACTTAGACTTCAAATCACGGTTCTCTCTAGGCCCGGCGGCCCATCCACAGTCCATAAAGCCCATTCAATTAATGTCCTTTTGTTCGCTAACGATGGACACCTTGGAAACAGGTAAGACCGAATCTCAAGTACGACAGAGGGAGGAAACCAAACAGCATGGAGACCCAGCTCACAACCATAAAACAAAAGTATCGTTACCATCAGCGAAGAGCTGAAAAGAAAAAAATCAATTCCCTGAGGTTGGTCATCAAGAAAAATCATGGGAAGATTGCTGGCTCCGGGAAACGAGCGCAGATTACATCGAAGTGAACTCGTTGGAGCCCATGGCTCGCAAGAACAGGTAGAGGAAGCAACGCTAGACAACCAGCTAGCTGTAGAACTTAAGAGAGTTTTGAAAGGGATTGAGCGCATGGAAAAAGCTAACAAACCAGCTGGCCTGGATTACCTTTCCATGGCATCGTACCACGTGGTTGATCTCCCTTTAAAGTTGAAGCTGCCCACACTCGCTCTATACAAGGGTTCCTCAGACCCGTAGGTTCACCTGGCGATGTTTGATAGAGAGATGTCCATCCTCAGGCTGAATGACTTGCAGATACCCAAGGTTTTCTCCCGTTACCTTGACGAAATACCTCAGCGTTGGTACTTAACACAGAGGATGAACACCAAAACCTATGAGGAGGTTTGCGAAGCTTTCTTGCACCACTTCGAATATGCTAAGAATCTCGAAGTCACCAGGTCCGACCTTGCCAGTACTTGGCAGAAAGACAATGAATCAATGTCTGACTTCATCAAACGGTGGTGGATGAAGGCCGCTGCTATGCCCACAAATATGGATGAGTAAGAACAGATTCGAATGATTGTGGTCAACATGCAGAAGCAATACAACAACGAGTTAAGCTGCACGTACTTTCCCAATTTTGACATGTTGATAGGGTAGGTGAGAATCATAGAGGAAAAGATTCACAAAAGCGAGCTAAAGCAAGGGCAGCCCAAAGCTCAAGGTGTAGAAGTCAAGAACGTTAAGTTCGGGCCAGCAAAACAACCCCGGTTTCACGACAGGAGAACAATGTGCGCCAGCTTAGTGTTTCAAAGCAGAGCACCAAGGCCTCATCCCGACCTTGGCGGTTCCCCGCACCGAGACAATTTACCGACATCGGCTGACCCCTTAGTCAAGCACTCATGAAGCTACAAGAGTTGGACCTACTACATCCTCTCATGCCTTGTCTCGGGGTTACTCAATCCGGAGAGTACCTCAATCAGTTTTACCAGTTCCATCAACTGCCAGGGCACGGTACCGACGATTGTAGGACACTGAAGCATAAGATTGAGGATCTCATTGAACAAGGGCTTCAGTTTGTCAAATAGACTAGTTTTTAGTAGCATTTTGCCTTCTTAATTTTCTTTTAAATTTTGTAATGAGTTTTTGATATTTATTTTTTTAATAAGGTTTAGATGTTCGGATTTCAGTTTCTTATCTTTTCAATTTGTAATCTCAAGAAAATAAAAAAATTTTGCTCATCTTGCACCTTCAACCAAATCGTCTTGCTCATCTTTCAATACTAATATTCATGAAATGGTCATTTTCTGTCAATTGAACAAAACAACTTGTCTTTCGTTTGTAAAAGGATGAACATGTCCAACTAAACACCACAACTCACCCCAAAACATCCAAAACAACCCATAATGCGGTTCCAAGTGCACACACGTTAAGTTATTTTCATAAACCCCAAGTCAATACTAGGGGCAATCTGAGTTTATAATCATCATCTTCGAATCTTTCGGTTAAGCGTGTGAACAAGTCTCTGAGTGATAATTCACGAGAGTGTCTTGAGCTGTAAAACCATAAGCGAATGAGCGTGTCATTTTTACACGACTCCGGTGAATCCACATTCAAATGTGAGGTAAGCGGCACAATTCCGACCGAAGGAGATACTTTGTAAATTTACACCTAGACCGGTGAAAAGTAACAAAGAATAGTTACACAACTACTAGGAATGATGAAGCACCTAGGTACAGCACCACATAGCCAAAAGCTTGTGAACCCTAGAATTAAACCCTAGGCACCCCCGCTGAGCCTTTCTTATATCCCTTTTTGATATTGCAAAGCTCCACAAAACAAGCCAGCTAATGATGAATAGCCGACCCGGTGACCAAAGGAACCAAGAAGCCTGACTCCCAGACAACAACTTCACAAGTCGAAAGAAGCAACACCGCTACCAAGACAATAAGATGATCCGCAAATGGTCCTAAAATGACACAGGATCCAAAGAGTTTACATCAAAAACAGCTCTCGAAGTTCAAAAAATAGGAACCACAAGAACCCCAGAAAAGGAAAAAGATACAAGGCAAATCTGAAAAGCCTGAACAGAATCTCAATCTAAAACCAAAACAAGAGGGAGATGATGGCTTCAATATTCCAAGTCCAACGTCCAAAAGAAAAGTCAACGCGAAGTAGCCAAACGACTTCAAGACAAAGAAGGCAAGCCCAAGAGAAGGTGCAAGTTGCAGCTTTGGTCACTCATATAGCTCCACATACCTCAAATATCCCTTCATGGTCCTATTGTCTTTCATTACACCCCATGGCCACGTTATAAGCTCAAAAGACTTCCGATTTGGTAATTATGTATCTAATCACGTGAAAGTAATAGATCGAATGCGTAAATCCATCAAATATCAAATTCAATGGTCTAGAAGTTGTGACTGTAAGCGAGAAATGAGTGCAAACACCAAACACGTCAAGTGTAGGTTAGGAAGCACCACATCAAACCTTGACCCTGTGAGGATGAGACTCGTTCGTGCGTTTAACCAAAGAAAATATTAGGGGCAATCGATCGGAACGATCGATTGCCATGAACTCTAGCTCAGATTGTCCTAAGGAAAAATACTGGGGGAAATTGTTGGTTCCTACAATTGCCATGACAACACCAACAGAAACCCAAAGCTTGAGCACCACCATCCCACCACAGGCACACATAAGCCCTTACCTTCACACACATACACACTCTCAGGCCCGTCTTTAGCCTTACCACCACAAAAACATCAGGCCCGTCATAACCCTGACCACCATCCAAAATCACAACCCAATCCCAGGACTATCATAGATCCTGAACACCAGCAAAAGCCTTTAGCACCATAAAAAAATACCACACACTTCCACCAGCGGCATGTTCATCTTCTAAGAAACAAATTGCAAATCTGAAATTCTCAGTCAAAAAATGATCGTTTAACTTTCTTTTTCAGTTCAGTTTTCCTCAACATTGCCATGTTGGCACCTTTTTTAATAAGATTTTGTTTTCAACAAGTATCATACATACATTTTGGTTGCATAACACCTCAGCATTTCCATGTTGGCACCTTTTTCAACAATTTTTTGTTTTAAACAAGTATCATACATACATTTTGATTGCATACACCCTATCATTGCCATGTTTGGTTCTCCAACAATCATTTTTCATCATTTTCACAAGAACATTATCTTTCCAACTCATCTTTAGTTCGAGACCCATTATTCAGTTCGAGACCCATTATTCAATTAGAGGTCCATTATTTAGTGTGAGACCCAGAGTCAGTGCGAAACCCACCATTTTCTTCATTCAGTACAAGACTCAAAATCCGTACGAGACTCCTTATCATAGACCCGAATAGAAGAACTCACTAGAGTAGAATAACTCACCCAAGTAGAAGAACTCACCCGAGTACAAGAACTCACCAGAGTAAAATAGGTTGGAACCCAGATTTTCTAACTCCCCACGGTTAATCTAACCTCATATTAAAATTTGAGGTCGAAATGATTCCTTTCTGTTTCTCTGAATTTGTGCGGAGGGGTTGTAACCCAGATTTTCTAACTCCCCATGGTTAATCTAACCTCATATAAAATTTGAGGTCGAAATGATTCCTTTCTGTTTCTGAATTGTTACCGTTTTTCTTTGTTTTTGTTCATTGACTTGTGCATTAAGTTTCATTAATATTCGATTGACTTGAAATTGAAATATTTTGACTACTAACATATTGTACATCTTTCAGGCTATCTACCCATAAATTTTGAGCCAAAAACACCATCGGGAACCACCCAAACGCCGCCGTCCGAGGGCGGTCTGCACCCACGGACGCTATGTCCGGGGGTCCCGGACGCCCTGTCCGTAGGCCCAGACGCCCCCGGATGGTGGCAGGATTTCTTATTTTTCGATTTTTCAAAACTTTAGGGTTTTTAACGATGCATGCCCGGTCCCATGGAAGCCATTTCCGTGGCCCCGGACTTTTCAAGTTTACGTTTTTATTTAGTTCTGTATTTGTAATCATGTAATTCAATTGGGGCCGTAGTCTCGGACATTAGGTCCGTGGCTACAGACATAATTAAAATTTGACCTAATTCTGCCTCCGAAACACTAGTAGTAGTTTTAATTTTTACTTTAATTTTCTGTCAAAAAATGTTAAAAATACAAAAAAAAAAATCAGAAGAGCACACTTAGGTTAAAACGACTCGTAATAAGCGTAATTTAGCTAAGTAGAGGAAAAAAACGACTTCGAGGGTAATGAAAGTAATTGAACCCTTAAATAAGTCGAATACCAAGCCCCCGAACCCGGTCTCTCTTTTCCTAATTTAATCTAGGTGAAAATTAGTGGTGACTCATAATAGGTTCCAAGTGAGCTAATTTGTGATTTAATAATTAGTATTTATGACATTGTTATTAAATTTAGGTTATATAAGTGGACAAACCGATTAAATCCTAATTAACACAAATTAACATGGGATAGTGATGGAGAAATATGTGACTACTTCTACCCACATAGGCAGTGTACCTATCGTTTTGCGGGTATAGTGATTAAATGGGGTTGTCGATCTCAGGGACCTCGTAATTAATTGACAAATATTTAATTAACTGGAAATTAAGTTAAACTAAAGAAAACAGGAAATATCACTTTTTCGGTTTTGATTAATTAATTAAAAAGAAACTAAACTACAAGGACAATTAAGACAACTTAAATAAACACAGAGGGATTTAAAGAGTGATGAATGTGATAAATAGAAAAGCGCACCCCGGGTTGTTTGCTTACCTATTCCTTTTATATCTGTTAGTAAATTCTTCCTTTAATTTTACTGCAATAACTCAGAAACTTTAATTAATTCATTAACGACTAAGTATAATGAATCCTAACCAATTGTTAGACCTAGCAGCAGGCTAATGCTCTAGACCGGACACAATTAATCGCATAAAGAGCAGTTTCTATTGGAGTCTAATTAACCTATAGGCCGGATCAGGCTTCTAGCTGTTAATTAGGTTCAACTTCCTTCGTCTAGTTATTTATCTCAGCTCTCGCATTTTAATAAAATAACTACAAGGGTTGTTTTAACTACCGGCCAAATAATTAAAACACTTGAAGGACAGGAATTGAACTGTTGCAGTTAACTAAATTTATTTAAAGAAATACAAACAGAATTTAGGAAATAGGTTCGCTTCCCAACCCGGGAAGCTAAAATACTTACTCGCTCATGTTACAGAAACAACGATAACAGAAAAGGAATGCATTAAATAAATTAAAGTAAGGGTAAGAGATAACTCCAGTTTAGAAGTTCACTCCGGTTCCTCGCTTCAACTTCGTCTTGCGCTGCCCCGTCTGCTAATTTATTTCTGTAGAGCTGGTGCGTAATAGTGGAAATAAAATGGAAAGTGGGGTGTATGTATTACGTGGGAATTTAATGGAGTGGATGGGTGATTATTTTGAATGAAGTGAATGGAGTACGATGTGGAGATGCGTGGGTGAACGGATTAATTCGTGGACTGATAAATGGATGGATATGGATGGATGGTTGTTTTTAGCTTCCAGTAGTGTGGGTTTATATAGGCGGAGGACATGGGAAACAGACAAAGGAGAAGTGACAGGGTGAATCAAGATAGTCGGAGGAGTTGGTGCAGATCCGTGAAGATTGAGATTTCATCGGGCAGTGCAATTGATTTCAGACAGATTTAATTGATGATCTGCAGCAGCCATTGATTGAAGAGCCGGCGTCACGCTCGCGCAAATTAAGGTGGGCGATCGTAGTTCGACTGCGGCGCCTGAACAAGGAAGAAGAAAACTCTGTTCGGAATTCTGTTCCGTGCGCTGAAATGCTCTTGTCCGCCTCGCGCTAGCTCAGTCCGCCTCGCGGTCTCTGTGTGCTGTCCGCGACCAAAAGGCGGACCTCTCTTCGCGTCCGCAGGCGGTTGTCTCTCTTGTCCGCGATAGAGGCGGACGCCTCTACTTGACCGCGAGATAAGAGGCGGACGCCTCTGTTGTGTCTGCGCCTCTCCTGTCCGCCAGTTATGCTATATATATATATACACGATTGTAGTCCAATCTTGAATCGGCTCCAGATTCGTTATAAGTCCGTTTGACTCGCCGTTTGTTGCGTTGGAAAGCTTGTGAAGTAAACTACTTGATTCCAACACTTTTTCCTACATTTAACACATAAAATATATCAATTCATATCAAAACATAAACCTAGGAAAATCGTCAGATAAGTGAGAAATATTACTTAAAATACTGCAAATTATAAGGTAATTAAACCCTTAAAAGTCTATATATTTCGCACTTATCAAACTTCCTCACACTTATCTTTTGCTTGTCCTCAAGCAAATAAAGAACAAACTTTCTCTAAGGTTACAGTATCAAACTCCGGGATTCAACAATCGTGGAAGGAAATCAAGCTAAATGGCAATCAAAAGAATAATCCTGCTCTTAGATGTAGGTTTTTGTAAACAGTGAAACAGAAAATTTTTAATAAGAGCATGGATAAGTCAGATTGTAAAAATTGAACATAGATTAGCTTGGAACCTTCCACCAATTTCTTTTCTCTAACCTTTGGATGACAAGGGGTGTGAAGTAACACCTTATTCCGTGATACCTTTCAACACCACATACTCATGATCGAAATATGAAAAATTGTGACAATTATTCAGCATTAAGAGTTTTGCATGTTCATTTTTTTCTTTTTCTC
This sequence comes from Limonium bicolor, assembly GCA_023374045.1. NCBI lineage: Eukaryota > Viridiplantae > Streptophyta > Magnoliopsida > Caryophyllales > Plumbaginaceae > Limonium > Limonium bicolor. Next base: position 229,421,080 of record CM041778.1, read on the forward strand.
TTCTCTTTTGTTTTTTTTCATTGTTTGCACAATTTTTTCATCCCCCAGACTTTTCTCTTCACCCATGTAGCGGTTTTGGGCCTTCTATCCCAGATCACAAGACCTTAGGTAGATGGGTGATAAGGCACCCCAAGGACTTAATAACCGAATGAACGAGGCCTGTTTTGGTTCAGAAAACTTCATTATATGATCAGAGGAGTACCTTGCCTTATCCTTTCCATACCAAACTTTCACTTAGTCCCATGATTGCCAAGCTAAGGTACCTCAATTTCCACAATCAGCTTATCCACCAGATTTCAGTGAAAATAGATTTAATTTTGAAGAAAGAAATTGATACATACAAACAACGTCAAGCAGAACGATTCTTGAGGTTGTCATCAGGCTCGATTTCAAAAACTTCCACAAAAATTTTAGCCCGAAAATTCAACATGTATTGGCCTTTAGAGAAGCTTACTATCATAATATAGAGAACAATAAAAATCAAGTGTGGCATTAGGTACTACTGGCATATTTTCAGGGAAAGGTCTAAACTTCCTCACACTTAAGAGGAGCAATGTCCTCATTGTTCATAAAATAATCAAGAAAAGACCTTTCAAAATATGCCAGACTCATGAATCAACAGTTAAAGCTCGAGTGGCTGAACATAAATATTAAAAATAAAGGAACTGAGACTCCCCTGATATCGTGAGATTGAGGAAGGTGCCCTTCCTCACACTTAAAGCATTGGCGGTGGGGTCGATGTTCCTCACACTTGAGTCTAAGCAAGGGTTCAGCTTGGAGTGATTGCAACAAACGGTTTACCTACACACACTGTCAAATACCAAAATAACGCTAGGAAGCGTTGCGTAGTTAATAGCACAGGTATAATTATCTCCTTCCTCTTCTTTCTTCCTCGCCCTTTTTTTTTTTATATATATATATCACAATATATTAGAGAGAAATAGATGCGTAGCTTATAAAACATGAATTTGAAAATTACCCCTGGGTTGCCTCCCAGTCAGCTGCCCTCTTTATAGTCATTGGCTGGACTTTGTGAAGTAGCTAACCTGCAGTTGGATCTTTAAGAGATATTTCATATGTAGCAGCTTGATCCAGTGTAGTACCCAGAAATTTCTTGACTCTTGACCCATTGACTTTAAATGTTTCCCCCTTTGCATTGGCGAGTTCAATCGCACCGAATGGGGAAATGCTAATAATAGGGTAAGGTCCTGACCAGTATGATTTCAGCTTACCTGGGAAGAATCTGAGCCTGGAGTTGAAAAGTAACTTGGTCCCCCACCTTGAGTTCCGATTGGCAATCATCTTGTCATGCCAGCGCTTGGTACGTTCCTTATATATTACAGCATTCTCGTAAGATTCGTTCCTGAGTTCCTCCAACTCTGTCAACTGGAACTTGCGTTTATCACCGGCTTGCTGTAGGTCAAAATTAAGAGCTTTAGGCCCAATATGACTTGTATTCTAATTCCACAGGCAAGTGGCATGCCTTCCCAAAAACCAACTTGTAGGGAGACATGCCAATTGGTGTCTTGAAAGCAGTGCGGTAGGCCCAGAGCGCTTCATCTAATCGAAGTGACCAATCCTTTCGAGAAGAGTTCACCGTCTTTTGCAAGATCCACTTGAGCTCTCGGTTCGTCACTTCGGCCTGCCCATTTGTTTGAGGATGGTAGGGTAAGGAAACCTTATGTCGAACCCCATATTTCTTTAATAGTGCTTCAAACTGGCGGTTACAGAAATGGGAGCCACCGTCACTGATTATGGCTCGAGGAACGCCGAATCGAGTGAAAATATTTTTCTTCAGGAACTTCACAACAATTTTAGCATCATTAGTAGAACAGGCAAGGGCTTCCGCCCATTTTGAAACATAATCAACAGCTACTAAGATGTAAAGATTACCGAAAGAGTTTGGGAAGGGACCCATAAAATCAATACCCCAGACGTCAAATAGCTCAACTTCTAACATGTTATTCAGTGGTAGCTCATTCGACGAGATAGATTACCTTGCCTTTGACACCGATCACATGTCGAAACAAACATGACAATCCTTGTGAAGGGTGTTCCAGAAAAAACCTGATTCTAGTATTTTTGCAGCGGTTCGAGTGGCCATGATGTCCACCGGCTTCTCTGGAATGGCAATGGAGGAGAATATTTCTGACCTCTGACTTCTGGACACATCTCCTAATGATACCATCTGCACAGACTTTAAACAGATAAGGGTCATCCCAAAAATAATGTTTGACAATGGAAAAGAACCTCTTTCTCTGCTGATAAGTCATATCAGCTGGAACAATCTTCCTAACAAGGTAGTTAGCGATATCAGCAAACCATGGATCCTCAACATCTTCAGCTGCAAATGCTGACTCATCGGGGAAGGACTCGTTGATGGGAGTCCCATCATCAGATGCCTCCATTCTGGACAGATGATCAGCTACCACATTTTGTGTTCCCTTTTTGTCCCTGATCTCAATATCAAATTCTTGCAATAGGAGAATCCACCTAATAACCTGGGTTTGACTCTGCCTTAGCAAACAAATACTTAAGAGCAGAGTGGTCAGTATGCACAATAATTTTGCCACCCAGTAAATAAGATCGAAACTTATCTAGAGCAAAAACTACAGCTAGTAATTCTTTTTCTGTGGTCGCATAATTTTTCTGGGCATCATTTAAAGTTCGACTTGCATAATATACTACCCGAAGAATTTTATCAACCTTCTGACATAACACGGCTCCCACAGCGTAATCACTAGCGTCACACATTATCTCAAAAGGGAGTGACCAATCAGGAGACACAACGACAGGTGCAGAAATTAGCTTTTCTTTTAATAAATTAAAAGCTGTCAGACATTCTTCAGAAAAATGGAACTTAACATCCTTCGCCAGTAGATCACACAGAGGTTTAGAGATTTTGGAAAAATCTTTGATGAATCTTCTATAAAAACCTGCGTGTCCAAGAAAACTACGAATATCTCTAACAGAAGATGGTGGTGGGAGCTTTTCAATTACCTCGACTTTAGCCCGTCTACCTCAATACCTTTTGAAGAAATTTTGTGGCCCAGGACGATTCCTTCTCGAACCATGAAGTGGCATTTTTCCCAATTTAACACCAGATTGGTTTCTTCACACCTGGACACACAAGATCAAGGTTTTCTAGACAGGATTCAAATGTTAGACCATAAACAGAAAAATCGTCCATAAAAACCTCAATGCATTTCTCAATATATTCAGCAAAGATGGCCATCATACAACGTTGAAACGTGGCAGGAGCATTACATAATCCAAATGGCATTCTTTTATAACTATAGGTTCCATACGGACAGGTAAAAGTTGTCTTATCCTGATCCTCAGGAGCTATAGGGATTGAAAATAACCTGAAAAGCCATCCAGAAAGCAGTAGTAGTCATGTCCAGCTAGTCTTTCCAACATTTGATCAATGAAAGGTAATGGAAAATGGTCCTTACGAGTGGCATCATTTAATTTTCTATAATCAATACAAACCCGCCATCCTGTAGTGGGACGCTGGGTAATCAGCTCACCCTTTTCATTAGGAACCACAGTATTCCTCCTTTCTTTGGTACTACCTGAACTGGACTTACCCATTTACTGTCTGAAATAGGGTAAATAATGCCTGCATCGAGTAGTTTGATTACCTCTTTCTTAACTACCTCTTTTAGGACTGGGTTAAGACGTCGCTGAGGCTGAGCCAATGGTCGGTAGTTATCTTCCATATAGATTCGGTGAGAACACAACTGAGGGCTGATTCCTTTAATATCTGCTATCGACCAACCAATAGCTGATGTGTGATTGCGCAACACCTCCAGTAGTTGCTTCTCTTGAGTTCCTGTCAAGTCAGAAGAGATTATAACAGGTAATTCCGATGGTTCATTAAGAAAAGAATATTTCAAATGAGAGGGAAGAGGTTTCATCTCCACTGTAGGAGGTTTTTCAATAGATGGTCTTGGCCGGTCAGCACTTCGCTCGACTTTCTCAAATTGCTGCTGGTACTTGTGGAAGTGTGGCCGCCTTTTGTTTAACTCCTCAGCCATGAGGGCCATATCTGGATCCTCATCATCAGCTTCACAAGATGCCATAAGACATCTTTCCAGGATTTCCTCTTCTTCTCTGCTTAAAATAGTTTCCTGCACTAAAGAGTCAATAATATCTATAGCAAAGCAGGATTGAACAGTGGCAGGACGCTTCATGTTGCGTGTCATGTCGAAAACAACCTGCTCATCATGAAATCTTAGAATAATCTTCCCTCCTTCCACATCAATGAGAGTGCGGGCAGTTCTCATAAACGGTCTGCCCAAAATTAGTGGTACATCTGTATCTTCCTCCATATCAATGATGATAAAATCAGCAGGGAAAATAAATTTATCAATAGAAACTACCAGGTCCTCAACTTTTCCTTTAGGATAATTATGGAACGGTCTGCTAGTTGTAACTGAACAGATGTGGGAGCACATTGACCTACACCTAATTTCTTGAAAATAGATAAAGGCATCAAATTAATACTTGCTCCTAAATCACATAAACCGTTACCGCAATCAACCTTCTCGATAGCGCATGGAATGATGGGAAGACCCGGATCTCCTAACTTGGGTGGCAGTTTCTTCAGGAGAACTGCAGATACTCTTTCTGTCAACTTGACTGTGTCAGACTCTAGCAAAGAACGCCTGTTAGACAAAATATCCTTCATAAATTTAGCATACATAGGCATTTGAGACAAAGCATCAGAAAAAGGGATATTAATAGTTAATTTCTTAAAGATATTAAGAAATTTCCCATATTGCTCGTCCATGTTCTTTTTCTTTAGTCTGTTAGGGAATGGAATAGGAGGATTATAAGAGAGTTGAGAAGGTTTAATAGTGAGAGATTCAGGAGACTCCTTCTCCTTGGGATTTGTTGTTTCCTCCACTTCAGGTTGAGATTCAGCTGGCTTATTAAAATCTTCTTCAACTTCTGGAACATCAGAAACTAGTTCCTTGCCGCTTCTCAGAGTTACTGCTTTTGCATGCCCTTGGGTTAGGGTCAGGCTGACTGGGAAGTGACCCCGTCGGTCGCTGTGCCAGCTGTTGTGAAATTTGACTCATTTGCCTCTCTAGGCTCAGGTTGATAGAAGCTTGATCAGCGTTTTTAGCGGCTTGTTCAGAAAGTTTAGCTTCTATTTCGGCAATCCTGGAGTTTGTAGTTTGGCCTTGTTTAAGGATTTCTGCCAGCATATTCTCAATTTTACCACTGCCTCCTTGAGAATTTTGGGATTGCTCCTGCTGTCTAAAGTAAGGTGGTCTATTTTGATTGAACCCAAAATTACCTAAGACTGATCATTACCCCTCCATGGAGGTTGTTGATTGTTCCTCCAATTATTCTGATTGAAATTGTTAGGATAGGGGTTACCTGGTCTGTTGTTGATCGATTTTAGCTCTTCGGGGTTACCTGCAAAGCTAGGACCTTCACAGTTGAACGTTTCGTGGGCTCCTCCACAATTCTCACAGCAAGGATTCAGGAAAGGCGAAGAAGTAGCTGCCTTCGCGGTTTGCTGTTGCGTCTGGTTTACAGCTAACTTTTCCACAACTTTAGTAAGAGCTGTTAGTTGAGCGGATAAATGATCCTGTGGGGGAATATTATACATACCTGCTTTTGGCTCACCTCTCCCCTTGTTCTTGCACCACTGTCTGGTACTAGCGGTCATGGTGTCCAAAAGCTCCATCGCTTCATCCCCAGTTCTTGCCATAAAGTTTCCTCCAGATGAGGAACTTAGTACCATTTGTTTGAATCATTTAATCCCTTAAAGAATGACAGTACTAGTTCTTCGCTACTCATACCATGGTGTGGGCATTGAATCTGCAGCTCCTTGAATCTATCCCAAGAATCATACAGGGACTCACCTGGTTCTTGACAAAAGTTTGTGATTTCAGCGATCTTTCCCTTGTCTTTGACGGTGGATAGTACTTCGCCAGGAACTTGTTTGCCAAGTCAGCCCAAGTGTGGATGCTACCCGGTTGCAGACTCCTTAGCCACCTGGACGCTCCGTCTTTCAGAGAATAGGGGAACAGCTGTAGACGAATGCGCTCGTTCAGGTTCCCCGTCTTGTTGAATGTATTGCAGAAGTCCAGGAATGCAGAGATGTGGTGTGGGGCATCATCTGAGTCAAGTCCGCTGAATTGTCCCTGGTGGTACAACGTGGTGATGAAGCTCGTCTTGAATTGCCAGGCGTCGAGCTCAGTTTGCGTCACTTGAGGGAGGACGATAGCAGAGGATCGTCCTTCTACTGATGGTTGCTGGTACCCCCAGAGTTTGTCTGGTCGTCATGGCAAACTGTAGTTGTCGCCTGCTGTGGAGAACTCTTTCGATCTCTGGCTGAAATTCAGCTATAGGTTCTCCTGCAGATCGGTCCGACGCATAAGAGACGAGTTGGTATGAATATGGAAAAACTAGATTAACTATATACGTGGCAAAAATAAAGAGAAAATATAAACAGAAAATAAAAATAAAAGAATGAAAAATTTAACTTATCCCAATTAAATAATAATTGTCAATTAACCGTGCCGGAGGTCCCCGGCAACGGCGCCAAAAACTTGATGGAGAAATATGTGACTACTTCTACCACATAGGCAGTGTACCTATCGTTTTGCGGGTATAGTGATTAAATGGGGTTGTCGATCTCAGGGACCTCGTATAATTAATTGACAAATATTTGATTAACTGGGAAATTAAGTTAAACTAAAGAAAACAGGAAATATCACTTTTTCGGTTTTGATTGATTAATTAAAAAGAAACTAAACTACAAGGACAATAAACAACTTAAATAAACACAGAGGGATTTAAAGAGTGGTGAATGTGATAAATAGAAAAGCGCCCCGGGTTGTTTGCTTACCTATTCCTTTTATATCTGTTAGTAAATTCTTCCTTTAATTTTACTGCAATAACTCAGAAACTTTAATTAATTCATTAACGACTAAGTATAATGAATCCTAACCAATTGTTAGACCTAGCAGCAGGCTAATGCTCTAGACCGGACACAATTAATCGCATAAAGAGCAGTTTCTATTGGAGTCTAATTAACCTATAGGCCGGATCAGGCTTCTAGCTGTTAATTAGGTTCAACTTCCTTCGTCTAGTTATTTATCTCAGCTCTCGCATTTTAATAAAATAACTACAAGGGTTGTTTTAACTACCGGCCAAATAATTAAAACACTTGAAGGACAGGAATTGAACTGTTGCAGTTAACTAAATTTATTTAAAGAAATACATAACAGAATTTAGGAAATAGGTTCGCTTCCCAACCCGGGAAGCTAAAATACTTACTCGCTCATCGTTACAGAAACAACGATAACAGAAAAGGAATGCATTAAATAAATTAAAGTAAGGGTAAGAGATAACTCCAGTTTAGAAGTTCACTCCGGTTCCTCGCTTCAACTTCGTCTTGCGTTGCCCCGTCTGCTAATTTATTTCTGTAGAGCTGGTGCGTAATAGTGGAAATAAAATGGAAAGTGGGGTGTATGTATTACGTGGGAATTTAATGGAGTGGATGGGTGATTATTTTGATGAATGAGTGAATGGAGTGCGATGTGGGAGATGCGTGGGTGAACGGATTAATTCGTGGACTGATAAATGGATGGATGATGGATGGAGGTGTTTTAGCTTCCAGTAGTGTGGGTTTATATAGGCGGAGGACATGGGAAACAGACAAAGGAGAAGTGACAGGGTGAATCAAGATAGTCGGAGGAGTTGGTGCAGATCCGTGAAGATTGAGATTTCATCGGGCAGTGCAATTGATTTCAGACAGATTTAATTGATGATCTGCAGCAGCCATTGATTGAAGAGCCGGCGTCACGCTCGCGCAAATTAAGGTGGGCGATCGAATGAAGTAGTTCGACTGCGGCGCCTGAAGAAGAAGAAGAAAACTCTGTTCGGAATTCTGTTCCGTGCGCTGAAATGCTCTTGTCCGCCTCGCGCCTAGCTCAGTCCGCCTCGCGGTCATCTGTGTGCTGTCCGCGCCCAGGCGGAGCCTTCCTTGTCCGCCAGGCGGTGTCTCTTGTCCGCGAGATAAGAGGCGGACGCCTCTACCTTGACCGCGAGATAAGAGGCGGACGCCTCTGTTGTGTCTGCGCCTCTCTGTCCGCCAGTTATGCTATATATATATACACGATTGTAGTCCAATCTTGAATCGGCTCCAGATATTCGTTATAAGTCCGTTTGACTCGCCGTTGTTGCGTTGGAAAGCTTGTGAAGTAAACTACTTGATTCCAACACTTTTTCCTACATTTAACACATAAAATATATCAATTCATATCAAAACATAAACCTAGGAAAATCGTCAGATAAGTGAGAAATATTACTTAAAATACTGCAAATTATAAGGTAATTAAACCCTTAAAAGTCTATATATTTCGCACTTATCAGATTAGGTTTTAAAAATGGAGGATCACGGGAAGCCAGGTTGTAATTCAACTTGAATTTCAATATAAGCAGAATCCTATCTTGTTAAGTTTTACACAAAAGCTTCCGCGTTACTTTTCTTGGCAAATACTTGTCTCCAAGTAGAGTTGGTCTGAGGACTTATTCCTCAGACCTACTCGGTCAGCACTCTGATCTATCATAACTTATTCAAGGTTTTATCCCTTGTATTGCCTCCCATCTTGAGTTAAATTTGGGGTTTATGTTGACAATTGACCATGTTAGATCATTAAGGCTTAATTTAGCTATTTGGGTGTTATTCAATATTGGTGCCAAACTTTGGGTTTTTTTTGTAAATTATTGAATTAGGCTTCCTAATGTGATACTAATTAGTACACGTCTTGATTTGGGTGTATACAAGGCTAATTAGCTACCCAAATTCAATTTTTGAACACTTTCATATAAATGTGTCTAGAGAATTTTAGAGCTCCTTTTGTGTTTTAACTCTTTCTAGAGTTCTGTTTGCTTTGGTAATGGTTTTTTATCTTCATACCTTAATTATAAGGCTTAGGGATCCACTTGGACCCTAATAAACGTAACACAATCCTTAAGGTTTCTTTAGAGCACAATTTTCCTTAAGTGATTTTTAAGCATGTTTTGCTTGTTTATGATCTGGATTGCTATCCATATGTTAAGGCATATTTTAGCCTTAATAAATCATTAATAGATGTTTAAACCATAATTTAAGTTAGGGGATTTCACACATGGTGGTAGAGGTGATTCAAATGGGCGGGCATGCGGGTCGGGTTTAGGCGGGCCTGGAAAGAATTTTAGGCCTGTCAGGCATGCTTCTAATGTCCAGGGCCCAGTTTTTATTTTTGGGCGGGCCGGGTCAGACACGGTTTTTTCTGGCTCTGCCGCTACCGGCCCACTCGGCTCGGGTTTTCATTTTTTTGTAAATAATAATTAAAAAAATTGAATAAATAATAAAGTTATAGATAAAAGTTTAAATAAATAAGAAAATTCAACATAACATATTAAATAATTAACAAATTGTAAATATAAACTTATATATATTATATAAAAATTACATTAAAAATATATTATATATACGTATATTTTTAAATAGTATTATATTATTTAAATCGGGTTGGGCTCTGTTTGGGCCCAACAATTTGCTGGAGCCAGCTCGGTTGTAATTCGGGGCAGTTTTGTTTTCCAAGCCGCCCGAATTTTTTTTCAAGCCGGTTTTTTGGGCTTTTTTTTTCAGGCCGGGTTGGGTTTAATTAGCTCTACATGGTGTCAACAAAGCACAACTCAAGATCCAAGTCCGGATGATCATGAAGCAATTCAACCTAGTTTTCGACAGTTTAGTAGGGAAAGTCACAAACCAGTTACTTGGAATGTATATATGCAATACATCCTTTCAAGAAAATACTTTACGAAGAGTGTTATAGTAACAAGGATATGCAAAAATCTTCTCACAATTGTGTTAGCTTGACGAAGACAAAACAACTAGGTCCATTGCACTTCTTTCTACTGAGATAATATCATGGTTGATCTAATCATGAACATTAGTGAGCCGATTACAAAGAAGATATTTACATGAACATTGGGAGAACGGCCATGCAAAGTGAATTACGAGCCCTAGAAGAAAATGACACATGAGATGTGGTACTCTTCCTCGAGGCAAGAAATTATTGGGGTACAAATGGGTTTACAATAAAACTCAAGTCAGATGGAACGTTGGAAAGGTACAAGGCCCAATTGGTAGCCAAAGTCTTCACTCAACGACATGGTTTAGATTATCACGAAACATTTTCACGGTTGTTAAGTTAACAACAATTTGGTCTTTTATATTCTTGCTCTTAACAAAAAGTGGATAATCAATCTACTGGATGTAAAAATGCTTTCTTGCATGGTGATCTAGATGAAGAATTTTATATGAAGATACCAATGATCTTGAGATTTTCAGGAAAAACAAGGCTTGCCGTTTAAAGAAATCTTTGTATGGGCTCAAACAAGCTCCAGGACAATGGTTTTTTCAAATTTGTAGGTTTGCTCATAACTCTCAACTTCACACAATCTAAAAAATGATCATACTCTTTTTCACAAGGAGATTAAGAAGGGTAAGGTGTTGTTGATGTTTACGTGGATGACATGTTAATCATTGGAAAAAATTAGAAGGAAATAGATGATATCAAGCGTGCATAGGATAAACTTTAAGATCAAAGATTTAGGGAACTTACATTACCTTTAGGTATATATTTTATCCATATTTATCTCAAAGAAAATTCTGGATGGAGTTAATAGAAGAATACAATTTCCAAGACAAAAGAATTGTGCAGAGGCCTATGGTTATAGGAAAACAACTTCTTGTCAATGATGGAGTTCCTCATGATGATCCTACAAACTTACAGAGAAGATTGGTGAGAAAACTCAATTATTTGTCCAACACGTGACCAGACATTAGCTTCACCGATAATCCTTAGCCAATTCATGCAAAAATTAGAGAAATGTTCATGCAAGCAGCTTTGCATGCTCTTGCTATATCAAAGGTTGCAAGGAACTATGGAATTATTCTCACCAAAGGATAACATTCAATCTTGATCTCATGTATTATTGAAATACCCCGTAATTAAAAACAGTGATTAATTAGGCTAATAAGTAATTTAGAGGCTTAATTAAGAGTAAATAATTATTAGGGAAACAAATCCCGAAGAAAACGGACCTTTAAAGCGGTTTTTTAAAAAACATTACCGAACTTAAAGCGCGTGTTTCGAGGTAACGGGAAAAAGTGTTTTAAGCGGGTAAATAGACTCGTAACAGTTTGGTCAACTAAATAATCATTAATAAATTAGTGAAACTTTAGGACCAATAAATCAATAAAACGAGAGATTAGTAAAAACTGTCAAAACGAGAAGTTGTGGGGTTAGAAGTATAAATAACTCAAAACTAGTGTGTCCAATATTGCAAATAAATTTCAAAACCCACAAGTGGGTGTGTGCTAGCCGATTTTAAGGCCCTCACCCTCACATCTCCTATTTTCTTTTTGTGTCTAATACACTAGAGGACAACAAACATTAAGAAATCAAAAAAGCAAATATTTTCCTCTCTCCTCCATTCACTCCCTCTCTAACGTGAGAACACCCACACAGCACCTCTCTTTCCCTTCTTCTTCAACCCATGCGATTTCCATGGTGGAAATAGAAAACAACCACAAAACTCACCTTCTCTCCTCTTGTTACTCTAGCAAAACCTCTTCCAAAAATTATAAAAAACACCACCATTGTAATCCTCTCCTCAAGAGCTACATTTCCTCTTTCCAAAATCCAAAAACAACCACTTTCGATTTTGAGGGACATCCCATTTGGAGTTTCAACACCACCATTAGAAGGCCTCCTTCTCCTTGTTCTTCTAAGGTAAAAATATTTCGAAAACCATCTTTTTCTAGCCCTTATGGGCAAAACGAGATTCATGAACTAAACCCTTGTTCTCCTCTTGTTCTAGCCGATTTTGGCTGTTGGGTGGAGTGGAAATATTGTTCTGAGCCACTCCAAGCTCCATTTGAACCCTTGCAAGGTAATATAAATTCTAAACCCTAGAATGACATTAGAACTTGATTAATGTTCAGGTTAGGTTTTTAGTATGAGAATGGTTGTATTGAAAATGTATTATGTAAATGGGTTTTAGAGTTTAGAGAAGTTGGATTAGCAAAACCGGTGGGAGAAAGAGTGAAGGAAGAAGAGAAAAAAGAAAGCTAGAGAAGAAACAAGGTAAGAATGCTCATTGTGTAGCCTTGTATATAATTGTATATGTAAAGATTTTTAAGAATGAAAAATGGGTATTGTAAAATGGTATGTATTAGTAGGTATGGTAGGAGAATATAAGTATTTGGAAGCTTTAAAAGATGTGTAAAATCCATTTAAAACAGATTGGGAATGGTATCTTGAGGGCAGGAAGGAAATTCTAGTGTTGTTTGAGTATTGTATAATATATGGAGCTGCTTGTTATTGATGTTACTGTAACAGGTGGATAAGTATTGAAATGTGAAACTAAACCATGGTGAGTGTATAGAATACAAGAGAGACTATGGCAAAATTTGCCTAGGATTAGAACACTTAGAGAATTAAACTAGGTGACTAAGGTGAGTGTGTAAAGTTTTTTATTCGAATAGGTAGAGGGTAAGTTGAGAGAGATAGATAATGGATTCTAAGCATTGAGAGTGCTTAGAATGACATTAGAAGAGGGAGTGTTAGAGGAGAGTGTTAGTGCTAAAATCTTGTAGCAAAACACAACTAGGGAAACCACTAGTGAAAGTGTGAATTGAAACTTAGAAAATTAGATGGTGAATGAGTATAAAATTGTGTAAGGAGGAGTTAGGGAAATGAACTAGGGTGTATTAGGAGGTTTAAATGGTGTTAAAAACATGTAGGATTAAGTGTAGGAACAATGGGGAAGTAATGGGTGATGAAAGAGAGGACTGGAAACAGAGAAATTAAAATGCAAAATACTGGAATCGACCGGATTGCGACCGGACTTGCAAGTCGGTCGAGCAGAAAAATTTTCGTCAGTATGCTACTGGAACGACCGGACTTGCGACCGGTCTGCAAGTTCCGGTCGAGCAGAAAAATTTCCCGGAAGAATGTACTGGAATCGACCGGACTTGCGGACCGGACATGCAAGTCCGGTCGGACAAAAAAAATTCCCCGATGAAACCTACTGGAATGGACCGGACTTGCGAACGGACATGCAAGTCCGGTCGGCCAGAAAAATTTCCGTAACCTGAGCTACTGGAATGGACCGGACTTGCCAGGGTCGGTCGCAAGTCGGTCCTGACAAAAAAAAAAAAATATTTTAATTTAAATAGTAATGTATATATATATGTGTTGATACCCATACATATATGTATATGTATATGTGTGTAAAGCTGCAAACCTTAAGTAAGAAGATAGAAACTTAAGTAAAGGAAAAGTAAGTAAGTAAAGTATAAGTGTAAGAAATGTAAGGACATAGTAAGTAGGAGTTAAGTTGATGATAGGTAAATTGATCATTCAATTGTATGTATGTAATAGGACTTGGTTGTGACATCGAAGGACGTTTGGAATTATGTAAACGGTGAACGGTATGGATTCCTCATGCCCTATGCTATATTGGTTACTCTGATTTGTGTGTGTTGTGTGCTAATTGATCACCAAATAAGATAAATGCACGAATCGGAGAGTTAATATGCATACTTGTGAATATGTAGTGTTGCATGATGTGAATATTTTCTTAATTCTTAGTTTGTATGCTTCATGAAATGTATGGACGATATGAATGTGTGTATGTATTGTATTGTTCCGGACCGTTATTATTGTGTTGGACTTCTAACTTGTTACTAAAAGCTAACCATCCTAACTTAAAATGTAATTAAATTGGAATGAGTAGAAGTCCGATATAGTTTCGGCCACGCGTGAGGATGCGGAGAGTCACGAGAGGTTGGCTCCAATTCCTGACTCTTAAAACTGGTCCGCGGCCCAAATCCCTTAAGTGGTAGCATCCGGATTAGTGAGTCAAGTAAATCCCGGATGTGGGACGGTGTAGTCCCCAAGGCCGGAGGTCCGACGACTTGACTTGAGATAAGTAAGTAAGTAAGAATGAGTAAGTAAAGTAATTGAAAGTAAGTAATCGTAAGTAAGAAGAAGTAAGTTATGAGTAAAAGAGTAAAGCATTCCGATTAACCCCCGGGTGCATAATTTGGCTAACCTTGTGAAGGTAAGTAAGTTGTGTGCTACCACATTGTTGCCTTGAATTATGTATGTATTGTAGCATGTATGATGTATGAAAAGCATGTATGTATGAAGAAATGAATGGCATGTTTAGTGGACGTCAAATAGTCGGCGTGCCCTAGCTAGCAGCGGGTATATGCGGAGTCCATATGCAGCTTTTGCTGAGCCACCTTGGGGCACCAATTTTTACTACACGCAGTACTCGAGATTGATGAAGATGTGAAGATCTACTTTCATTTTTTTATCTTCTTTGTGGTGTAAACATTGAATTTTATGATGGGTGTACTAAGTAGTACATGGCTGTAACTTTGATTAGCCGGTGTACCATGGGGACACCTTTTTGGAAGTATTGGATGGGGTATAGATGAGTAGCTTTAGAAAATCATTCTTTGGGAAGTCAGGGTTGTAAAACGAATACACTTTAAATACTCGGTGATCCAGGATGTGTAAGTTTGGCGTATGTTATTTGGTAAGTAATTAGTAGCTCGGTACGTTATGTTCATCAGACCGGACTGTAAGTATTAGAGCCTAGCTAAGCCGTATGGGCGGTTAGCGGCATGTTTCACCCAGCCGTAGTAAGTAGTAATTAATTACGCTGCGAACTCGTAGGTATTAATAGGACGATTAGACGGTAAGCATAGGATTAGCGGTTGGGGTGGGTTGTTACAAACAAGTGGTGGTTCAGAGCTAGTACGCTCTAGTCTATAGTACGAGCATAGGAGATTTACCGAGTTAGGATTTCAACCGTCTTAAGACGGATACCTAGAAACCTAACTAGGAACTACCGTTGTCAACAACGGATACCCTTAACGTTCTTAGGAACGATACCTTGCTTAAATTCTAGGACCTTTTAGTCCTATCCTGTAAAGCCTAACGTAACTGTTAAACATTCAGATGTCAGGACGAGGCCGAGGCCGACCTAGAGGCGAGAAGCCTCAGATGGAACCGCCGGCGCGCAGACGATAGCTGAGATCGTCGCCGCCACGGTAGCACAGATGCTACCACAAGTTATACAAGCTGTACAACAATCCCAACAAACCCAACAAACTCAAAAGGGGCCAATCCCTCCCCCTCCACCCAGAGAAGCCAATTGGGTGAAAGCTTGTAGCGGAACTCCGCCTCCTTGCTTTAGGGGCGAGAGTGACCCGGCTAAGCTTGAAGCCTATATCTCCGAGATGGAGACAGCCTTTGAAACCCTCGAAGCTCCTGCTGGAGTTCGAGTCAGAGTAGAGCCTACTACTTGAAGGATGCGGCCATGGATGGTGGAAACTGGTGAAGCACGAGCATGTCAGCGACCCCACCTTCGATTGGGATTCCTTCGCATCTCTCCTCCGATCCAAGTACTATCCGGAGCATGTAAAAACGAAGAGAAGAAGAAAAGGTAGAGCTAGACGCCTTAAAGATGACAGACACAGATGTCTGTGGATGAGACTACGCACCTTCACATCCATTCTCCGACTTCTCCCTGACTTAGGATACACCCGGCCAGGTTGTTGTGTTGGTCGATCGTTTCTATGGCGGTCTGAGCAATCGCCTTCGGTACGGTATGGGACACTCGATTTACCTCTCTTCAGTAAATAACGATTAACCCTTAGTCATTTCATTCCTTTAATTCTACTTGAATTCTTTGAATCTTTTCCTTACTCTTTCCAAATGAGAATTCCCGGCTAATACCTGAAACTTCAGGAGTGTTATCACGCGGCTTCTAGCGTTGAGATCATTGCCAATTGAGGGATGAAGAAGAAAACGCGGCTGAAGCGCAAGGCCAATAACAAGAATACCAATGGCGAGGAGCAGAACCAGGGGGTAAAAGCTGGAAGAAGAAGAAAGGGAACTTCTTTTCTCAGAAGAAAGTTCCCCAAGTGAGAGCAGTGCCATGCTGAGCAGGGCAAACCAGCTGAGATCCTTCAGCTTGGTTATTCTGCACCGGTGGAAGCTAAGCCACTGAATCACACACCCTAAGGGTAAATTCTATTTCAATTCGTATTCGTAATAAGTATCGTATAAGCATCATTTCTAGTATACCCACGCAAACATGTGCTGACCCTCTAACCTCAGGTTCTAGCTCCGGAGCCGCCAAAAACCTTCTCCGACGGCCGCACTATGTGTGAAGAAAGCGCAACCAGGACCATCCTGGTAAGGACTGCTACGGGGGGGAGATTAAATGCTACAACTGCCAGAAGCTGGGACACACAGCTAACAAGTGCCCAGAGAGCGGAAAGCCGAAGGGAAACTTTCAGAGCTACAAGCAGAGAGAGGGCAAGGAGGTGGCATCTGGCGATGCACCGGCCCAGCAGGCACCTCAGGGACAGGGATCCCGGGGCCCTCAGAGGGCGCACCTCAGAGACAGCCTGTTCTGCATGTGATTGACCGCGATGGGCCCGGTTCGAAATCCGGCCAAGGTAATCACCTAAACCTTTAATCCTGAAATAGCATGCCTAGTAGTAGAGTAATGTATGAGTGAATGCATGAGTAAATCAATGAAGTGTATATTGAGCATGAAATGGAGTAGTTGAAACTAGTACTCACCGTAGATGAAATTTGTAACCATAGGAACTTTAGTATCTGTTACCCGATACCGGTAACCTTGAATCAAGAAGAGATCGACATCACCAACCACGACTACACAACAAACAGTGTCAGGTCATCCGACCAGGTATGATTTTATTAAGGGATACCTGACACCCGAAGCGCAAATCTCAATCATCCGACGATGCAACGAGCTAGGAACGGGTCAAGGTGGATTTTACACACCCGAATTCCCGGTGGAGCGAAGATGAAGCTGAAGATGATGTGCTGGGAAAGGACTGGAATCCTTATACCAAGACATACCAGGAGACACGAACGCAAGATGGAGCGACGCCACCGACAATACCACCAGAGTTTCAGACCCTCATCACTCAAGCAGTTGAACTTGCACAACAATGTGAATCTGAACCAATCCCCGCACTTGAAGCGGACCTTTGTATCGTCAACTTCTATGAAAAAAAGGACGACTTGGGTTACACCAAGACAAGGACGAGACAACGGAATCTCTTGAACAAGGAGTGCCCGTAGTGTCTTGGTCCATTGGTGATGACGCCGTATTCCTGTATAGCGAGCAGAAGCGTGTGGACCTCGCACAGAAACTGGTATTGAGATCAGGAGATGTCCTAATCATGGGTGGAAACTCAGGATGCTGTATCACGGGATCAACAAGATCAAGTTGAATACGGCACCGCCGGCAATAATCAATGCCACACACATGAAACCAGGACGCCTGAACCTTACCTTTAGAAAGTATTAAATTCCTAGTATCATGTAATCTTTAGTAACGTGTATTAGAGACACGGTATGTATGATGGTTGGTTTATCAATAAAGAGCAGTGTTGATTTAATTCCACTTGTGTCCACCATCAATACTTATCCAATTGTGAATCCAATAGGTTGTGGACTCGGTACCGAAGGTAACCTGAGCATCCTCACCGAAGCACAAGCCGGCAGAAGCGGCACTATCTAACGGGAACCTTCCCAGTAAATGGCATTGATGCCAATGTGTTATTCGACTCCGGCGCCTCTCACACTTTCGTATCACCATCCTTTGTGAAGAGGTTGAAGCTAGATGCGGATGAGCTACCGAACTTCATGGTTACTCTCCCATCGAAGGAGCGAGTAAAGTGCACCAAATACATCAATCAGCCACAATCCAAATCAAAGGCGAATCGTTTCCCCTTTCCTTCATCGAATTCAACGGATTGGGATTCGACGTAATCATTGGATGAATTGGTTGGAGCGGCACAAGGGTAGAATCCTCTGCGCCGAGCATCGTTTGCTGCTCAAGAGTCCTTCTGGGGTTACCGTATCTTACCACCAGAGACCGAGAGAGCCTTCGACCACACTTATATCTGCCATGGCTATGTACCGGGAGCTCAGAAAGGGCCAAGAAGTGTATCTTTGTTATGTCCAAGACCTGGAGCGAGATCCAGAGTTCAGTGATGAAGTACCTATTGTATCCGAGTATCCCGATGTATTCCCTAAGGAGCTACCCGGCATGCCACCACCGAGAGCAGTGGAATTCGAAATTGATCTATTGCCAGGTACCGGTCCCATTGCTAGGGCACCGTACCGCATGGCACCTGCAGAAATGACCGAATTGAAAGAACAGTTGAGAGATCTTCTAGACAAAGGGTTTATACGCCCGAGCGTATCACCCTGGGGAGCACCGGTTCTCTTCGTGAAGAAGAAGGACGGTAGCCTCCGACTATGCATTGACTACCGCGAGCTGAATGCGGTCACAGTCAAAAATAAATACCCACTACCACGTATTGATGATCTATTCGACCAGTTGAAAGGAGCCTCAGTCTTCTCCAAGATCGACCTCCGTTCAGGGTACCATCAGATTGCAATCAAAGAGCAAGACATTGAGAAAACGGCATTCCGTACCAGATATGGCCACTACGAATTCACAGTGATGCCATTCGGTTTGTCAAACGCACCGGCAAAATTCATGGACCTCATGAATCGTATTCAGTGAGCAGTTGGACACTTCGGTTGTGGTCTTCATCGACGACATCCTTGTATATTCCAAATCACCAGAGGAACATGAAACACTTGAGAAAGTGCTTGAGACACTGCGCGAGAACCAGCTTTATGCGAAGTTCTCCAAATGCGAGTTTTGGCTTGATCAGGTATCATTCCTGCGACATGTCATCTCGAGCGCAGGTATCTCGGTTGACCCTTCTAAAGTAGAAGCTGTACGATCATGGCCTAGACCCAAGACTGTTACCGACATTAGGAGCTTTCTTGGTCTAGCCGGTTACTACCGGAGATTGTAAGGGACTTCTCGAAAGTCGCCAAGCCCATGACTACATTGATGAAGAAAGATGCACCGTTTGTATGGACAGACGAGTGCGAGCTATCATTTCAGAAATGAAAGACTCATTGACCTCAGCGCCCGTCCTTACTCTTCCAGAGGGCACAGAGGGATTTGAGGTGTACTGTGATGCATCAGGCAAAGGAATGGGATGCGTACTCATGCAGCATGGCAAGGTTGTTGCTTATGCCTCCCGCCAGCTGAAGAAACATGAGGAGAATTACCCGACTCACGACTTAGAGTTAGGAGCCATTGTCTTCGCCTTGAAGATATGGCGACACTATCTCTATGGGGTAAGCATCACCATCTACTCCGATCATAAGAGCTTACAGTATGTATTCACTCAGAAAGAACTCAACTTGAGACAGAGAAGGTGGATGGAGTTTCTCTCAGACTACGACATCAATCTGCAGTATAAGGAAGGGAAGGCAAACATTGTAGCCGACGCCCTGAGCCGTCGAGCACACTCGCTCCATTCGCTACTCGCTTCTTCTAGCTTGGTTGACGAGGTGCGAGACGCTCAGTTGAGCGACCCTTACCTAACCGAAATCAGACACAAGATCGAGAATGGTACATTTGAGAAGAAAAAGTATGATTTTAAGCTACATGAAGATGGTTTGATTCGGTTGAATGGCAGGCTATGCGTCCCCCGAAGCAATGCTGAGCTAAGGGATCGCATCCTGCGAGAGTCACATAGTTCTACATTATCAGTCCATCCGGGAGCCTCCAAGATGTACAAAGACATGAAGAGGTACTTCTGGTGGTCTGGAATGAAGTCAGATGTGACGGAATTTGTATTGAGATGCTTAACATGCCAGAAGGTAAAATTTGAACACCGTAGACCGGGCGGAATGGTACAATCGATGCCAATTCCGGAGTGGAAATTTCATGATATCTCCATGGATTTTGTTGTAGGACTCCCACCTGCTAGGGGAGGACTCAACATGATCTGGGTTGTAGTAGATCGCCTTACCAAGGTTGCCAGATTCATACCGATGAAGGACACCTGGAAGGTAGTTAAGCTAGCAGAGCTTTTTGATAAGGAGATCATCAGACACCACGGAGTCCCTAAGACCATAGTATCTGACCGCGACACCAGGTTTCTTTCGAGATACTGGAGAGCTACAAGGGAAGCGTTGGGTACAGAACTGAAGTTGAGTACCGCCTTCCATCCTCAGACCGACGGTCAGACAGAAAGGACCATCCAGACACTGGAGGACATGCTTCGGGCATGTGCCTTGGACTTTCAGGGGAGTTGGTTAGATAAGCTTCATCTTATCGAGTTCTCGTATAATAATAGTTATCACGCCTCGATTAAGATGTCGCCTTTCCAAGCTCTATACGGTAGACCTTGCCGTACACCCTTGTGTTGGGATGAGTCAAGTGAAGCGGTCATAATAGGACCGGAGTACCTTGAGCAAGTGCAAGCCGAAGTGCAACAAATCCGAGCTAACATGAAGGCAGCCCAAGATAGACAGAAATCCTATGCGGATGTGAGACGACGCGACCTTGAGTTCGCCGTGGGCGACCAAGTGTTCTTGCGAGTTTCACCTATGAAGGGTGTCTTCAGATTTGGTCAGAAGGGCAAGCTAAGCCCAAAATTTGTAGGGCCGTACACTATCACCGAAAGAGTTGGTTCAGTAGCCTACAGGTTAGCACTACCTGAGGACTTGGGACGTGTCCATGATGTATTTCATGTGTCACAACTCAAGAAGTATATGGCTGATCCTTCTCATGTGTTGGAGCCCGAGAGACTATCCATTGAGCCAAACATGAGATATGTCGAAACCCCAGTGAGAATCCTTGATAGGAAGACCAGAGACACTCGCCATAAGTCTATACGAATGGTGAAGGTCCTATGGTCTAACCATGATGTCGAAGAAGCGACATGGGAGTTGGAAGATGCCATGAAGGCTAAATACCCGCAGTTATTCATAGACTAGAGAGTCTAGTATTTAGTATACGGGTACGGGTCGTACCCCTTTTAAGGGGGGTAGAACCCTTTGCTTTAGCATTGCTTCGGGGTAAGCATTGCATTTTGTATGGCACACGTAGTGCAAGTGAATTTAGTATGGGTGTATGTATGTGTAATGTGTAATGAATGATGTGTATGTGTAATGTATGGTGTATTGGTGTAATGTGTATTGTGGATGGTAATGATGTATTTTGTATTGTGGTATGGTATGAATGGAAATGATGCATTGTGTATGTGAATTGCGTATGATGTTGAAATGTGTATGTTGCAATGTGGAATGAAGCAAACACCTCATAGGTGTAGTAAGACACATTATGGCAATTGGTTTGCATAATGAGTAGAATTATAAAACTATTAACCTTGAGCAACTTTGAGGGCAAAGTTTCTTAAGGGGGGTAGATTGAAATACCCCGTAATTAAAAATAGTGATTAATTAGGCTAATAAGTAATTTAGAGGCTTAATTAAGAGTAAATAATTATTAGGGAACAAATCCCGAAGAAAACGGACCTTTAAAGCGGTTTAAAAACATTACCGAACCTTAAAGCGCGTTTTTCGAGGTAACCGGGAAAACGTGTCTTTAAGCGGGTCAAATAGACTCGTAACAGTTTTGGTCAACTAAATAATCATTAATAAATATTAGTGAAGCTTTAGGACCAATAAAATCAATAAAACGAGAGATTAGTAAAAACTGTCAAAAACGAGAAGTTGTGGGGTAGAAGTATAAATAACTCAAACTAGTGTGTCCAATATTGCAAATAAATTTCAAAACCCACAAGTGGGTCTGTGTGCTAGCCGATTTTAAGGCCCTCACCCTCACACTCTCCTATTTTCTTTTATTGTGTCTAATACACTAGAGGACAAAACCATTAAGAAATCAAAAAGCAAATATTTTCCTCTCTCCTCCATTCACTCCCTCTCTCACGTGAGAACACCCACACCAGCACCTCTCTTTCCCTTCTTCTTCAACCCATGCGATTTCCATGGTGGAAATAGAAACACCCACAAAACTCACCTTCTCTCCTCTTGTTACTCTAGCAAACCTCTTCCAAAAATTATAAAAACACCACCATTGTAATCCTCTCCTCAAGAGCTACATTTCCATCTTTCCAAAATCCAAAAACAACCACTTTCGATTTTGAGGGTACATCCCATTTGGAGTTTCAACACCACCATTAGAAGGCCCTCCTTCTCCTTGTTCTTCTAAGGTAAAAATATTTCGAAAACTCCATCTTTTTCTAGCCCTTATGGGCAAAACGAGATTCATGAACTAAACCCTTGTTCTTCCTCTTGTTCTAGCCGATTTTGGCTTGTTGGTGGAGTTGGAAATATTGTTCTTGAGCCACTCCAAGCTCCATTTGAACCCTTGCAAGGTAATATAAATTCTAAACCCTAGAATGTACATTAGAACTTGATTAATGTTCAAGGTTAGTTTTAGTATGAGAATGGTGTATTGAAATGTATATGTAAATGGGTTGTAGAGTTAGAGAAGTTGGATTAGCAAAACCGGTGGAGAAAGAGTGAAGGAAGAAGAGAAAGAAAAGCTAGAGAAGAAACAAGGTAAGAATGCTCATTGTGTAGCCTTGTATATAATTGTATATGTAACAGATTTTTAAGAATGAAAATGGGTATTGTAAAATGGTAATGTATTAGTAGTGTAATGTGTAGGAGAATATAAGTATTTTGGAAGCTTTAAAAGATGTGTAAAACTCATTTAAAACAGATTGGGAATGGTATCTTGAGTGCAGGAAATTCTAGTGTTGTTTGAGTATTGGTATAATATATGGGAGCTTGTATATTGATGTTACTGTACAGGTGAGATAAGTATTGAAATGTGAACTAAACCATGTGGTGAGTGTATAGAAATACAAGAGAGACTATGGCAAAATTTGCCTAGGATTAGAACACTTAGAGAATTAAACTAGGTGACTAAGGTGAGTGTGTAACAGTTTTTTATTCGAATAGGTAGAGGGTAAGTTGAGAGAGATAGATAATGGATTCTAATGCATTGAGAGTGCTAGAAATGACATTAGAAGAGGGAGTGGTAGATGGAGAGTGTTAGTGCTAAAATCTGTAGCAAACACAACTAGGGAAACAACTAGTGAAAGTGTGAATTGAAACTTAGAAAATTAGATGAGTGAATGAGTATAAAATTGTGTAAGGAGTTAGGAAATGAACTAGGGTGTATTAGGAGGTTTAAATGGTGTTAAAACATGTAGGATTAAGTGTAGGAACAATGGGGAAGTAATGGGTGAAAGAGAGGACTGGAAACAGAAATTAAAATGCAAATACTGGAATCGACCGGACTTGCGACCGGACTTGCAAGTCCGGTCGAGCAGAAAATTTTCCCGTCAGTATGCTACTGGAATCGACCGGACTTGCGACCGGACTTGCAAGTCCGGTCGAGCAGAAAAATTTCCCGGCAGAATGTTACTGGAATCGTCGCCGGACTTGCGACCGGACATGCAAGTCCGGTCGGACAAAAAAAATTCCCCGATGAAACCTACTGGAATGGACCGGACTTGCGACCGAACATGCAAGTCCGGTCGGCCAGAAAAAATTTCCGTAACCTGAGCTACTGGAATGGACCGGACTTGCTAGGGTCGGTCGCAAGTCCGGTCCTGACAAAAAAAAAAATATTTTAATTTAAATAGTAATTGTATATATATATGTGTATGTATACCCATACATATATGTATATGTATATGTGTGTAAGCATGCAAACCTTAAGTAAGAAGATAGAAACTTAAGTAAAGGAAAAGTAAGTAAGTAAAGTATAAGTGTAAGAAATGTAAGGACATAGTAAGTAGGAGTTAAGTTGATGATAGGTAAATTGATCATTCAATTGTATGTATGTAATAGGACTTGGTTGTGACATCGAAGGACGTTTGGAATTACGTACAACGGTGAACGGTATGGATTCCTCATGCCCCGTATGCTATCTTGGTTACTCTGATTTGTGTGTGTTGTGTGCTAATTGATCACCAAATAAGATAAATGCACGAATCGGAGTTAATATGCATACTTGTGAATATGTAGTGTTGCATGATGTTGTATATTTTCTTTAATTCTTAGTTTGTATGCTTCATGAAATGTATGGACGATATGAATGTGTGTATGTATGTTGTATTGTTCCGTGACCGTTATTTATTGTGTTGGACTTCTAACTTGTTCCTAACAAGCTAACCATCCTAACTTAAAATGGTAATTAAATTGGAATGAGTAGAAGTCCGATATAGTTTCGGCCACGCGTGAGGATGCGGAGTCACGAGAGGTTGGCTCCAATTCCTGACTCTTAAACTGGTCCGCGGCCCAAATCCCTTAAGTGGGTAGCATCCCGGATTAGTGAGTCAAGTAAATCCCGGATGTGGGTGTGTAGTCCCCAAGGCCGGAGGTCCCGACGACTTGACTTGAGTATAAGTAAGTAAGTAAGAATGAGTAAGTAAAGTAATTGAAAGTAAGTAATCGTAAGTAAGAAGAAGTAAGTAATGAGTAAAAGAGTAAAGCATTCCGATTAACCCGGGTGCATAATTTGGCTAACCTTGTGAAGGTAAGTAAGTTGTGTGCTACCACATTGTTGCCTTGAATTATGTATGTATTGTATAGCATGTATGATGTATGAAAAGCATGTATGTATGAAGTAAATGAATGGCATGTTTAGTGGACGTCAAATAGTCGGCGTGCCCTAGCTAGCACGCGGTATATGCGGAGTCCATATGCAGCTTTTGCTGAGCCCCTTGGGGCACCATTTTTACTACACGCAGGTACTCGAGATTGATGAAGATGTGAAGATCTACTTTCATTTCTTTTATCTTCTTTGTGGTTGTAAACATTGAATTTTATGATGGGTGTACTAAGTAGTACATGGCTGTAACTTTGATTAGCCGGTGTACCATGGGGTACACCTTTTTGGAAGTATTGGATTGGGGTATAGATGAGTAGCTTTAGAAACTCATTCTTTGGGAAGTCAAGGGTTGTAAACGAATACACTTTAAATACTCGGTGATCCAGGATGTAAGTATTTGGCGTATGTTATTTTGGTAAGTAATTTAGTAGCTCGGTACGTTATGTTCATCAGACCGTGACTGTAAGTATTAGTAGCCTAGCTAGCCGTATGGGCGGTTAGCGGCATTGTTTCACCCGCCGTAGTAAGTATGTAATAATTCCGCTGCGAACTCGTAGGATTAATAGGACGATTAGACGGTAAGCATAGGATTAGCGGTTGGGGTGTTACAATTATTGCCACGCTGATTGGGCTTCTTGCCCTAACACGAGAAAGTCAATCTCATGATATTACATTTTCTTAGAAGATAGTCCCATCTCTTGGAAAACAAAGAAACAAGGATCACTTTCACTCTCCAGTGCAGAAGTAAAGTATTGTTACTTGCGATGCGTAACAGTAGAATTAACCTAGTTCACCCGTTTATTATATGAGCTCGGCATAGATAAATCACACGTATACCGATTAAATGTGACAATCAATCTGCCATCCACAAAGCTCACAACCTAGTCTTTCACGAGAGAACCAAGCACACCAAGATTGATTGCCACTTGTGCGCGAAATATTCAATAAGGCCTCGTGGACATCATTTATACTCACACTACCACACAACTTGCAGACATGATGACCAACATCTTATCATGAACTAAATACAATGTAAAAGTTGCCTTTGTAATCGTTATCTATTAATTATGGTGGAGAGTTTAAGGGATGAAGTTTTGATTCAACTTATAGAAGTTTATGTTATTCCACTTAC
The DNA here is from genome assembly GCA_023374045.1 of Limonium bicolor. Classification (NCBI taxonomy): domain Eukaryota; kingdom Viridiplantae; phylum Streptophyta; class Magnoliopsida; order Caryophyllales; family Plumbaginaceae; genus Limonium; species Limonium bicolor. Next base: position 229,446,827 of record CM041778.1, read on the forward strand.
TAGCGCTAAGTATCATGCTTTAAGTGCGTATTTAATGGGAAGTTATATGTGGTTTATTATCATAACCCATGGCCGTTTTTGAAGAAAGAAAGAAATGCGAAATTTACCGTTAAGTTCGTCTGGTCTCGGTGCTTTGTTTTACTTGATCTCCTTTACACCTTAGGATTTCTTTAGAGAATGGTCAGTTCAGCTTTCAGCTCTTCCTCCGATATCCTCTCTTCAACAGATGCAGAATGTGCTGGCTTGAGATTGGGTTATTAGAGTTGAACAGGTTAAGAAAATAGTTCCTAGCAGCTTGTTCAATCCCCACCCAGTCTGTCATCTTTGCTCCACTCGAGTCCACCAGCTCTAAAATCTCATTCTTTTTGTTTCTGGAGATTGCTCTCGAAAAGAAATATTTAGTATTTTTATCACCCGCTTTTAGCCACATTTGTCTAGCCCTCTGGGCCCACCTCATTTCTTCACACACCTTAATATTTGTCAATATCTTTCAGTATTTGGGTTCGCTCAATCTCCATCGCAGCCACACCTGGTTTTCCATCCACATTTGAAACATCTGATTCTTTTCATCCAGCAGCTGTCTTTCTTTCCGGATCCTCATTCTTCCCCATCTTTGAGCCTCTGCCTAGAACCACCGCTTTCCCACAAAATCTGCTTCATTCCTGGGGGGTTACTCCACACAAATTGAACAATATTTCTACATTCCACTAGGTTTGCCCAGCAATTTTAAAATCTAAAGGCTTTGGCCCCTGCCTAACTTGTGGTAAGAATTAACTTAATAGGGCGATGGTCTGACCTCCCCCAACTCAGATTGACAACCTTCGCCTTTGGAAACGTTGCACACCAATTCGTGGACCCCAAAAATGATCAAGTCTGCATTGTGTATTATCAGCCCCTTCCATAAGGTTCGAGAATGTAAATTTACTCCCACTAAAACCCCAAATCTTCTAGATCACACTCGGCAATACAATCTGTGAAAGTTTCCATGAGCTTCTTATTCCGTCTACCCTTACGACTTTGCTCTAACTCAAACAAAATTTCATTAAAATCCCCAAAAATACACCAAGGTTTCAGGCATCTCCTTAAGCTCTCTCATCAGTTTCCAGGATCGGGGCCTATCACTCAGATTTGGCCATCCGAAAAAAACCCATGCACCTCCACCCATTCCCAACTGACCACCCTCTATCCAACCGTCAATATGATGGTTTTGAGTAGGATTTAATCACCAGAGATATTCCTTTCCTCCAAAACATTGTCAGGCCTCCTTTTCTCCCTTCACTATCCATACACAAATGTTTAAAATCCTTTAGTTACTTGAATACCTTTCATTTCCTTCCGAGCACGCTTAGTTTCCGATAGGAAAACCAAACTGGGTGACTCCTCTTGAATCAGATCCAAGAGCCAACGAACTGCCCAGGGCTCACCCAACCCCTGGTAGTTCACCGCTAGAAGATTCATTTTGGTAGGCAGCCTCAGGGGCCTCCCGAGGTTGCCTCTAGATGGTATTTGTAGTGGGTTTTCTCCCGTGTCTTTGAACTGGAGACGACACCATCTTGTAAAGTTTATCTCCTGGAAATACTTGGCCCCTTTCTTTTCCTTCTTCCCTCCTTTGTCAACTTCATATTCCATATGTCCTCCAAAGAACTCTCATCCTACATTCTACCCAGTTTTCTCTTCTTTTAGCTAGTATTTCACTCGAGGTCCACGGGATCAGGATGTGAGTATTTTCATTTCCATTTGTATCAGTAGTACCTCCAGCAGCAGACTTGCACCCTCCGACCTTCATATTACCAACCTTATTCTCAGGTTTCCCTCTGACGGAACTTGATAAGTCTCATGCTCCATGTTTGTATCCATGCCTCTCATCTTCATCCATGGAAAAAGAGACTCCCCTCCTTGCTAGCTTTCTGCCTACCAGACATGAAGCCATGGGCCATACGAGAGAATCGAACCCTCAGCTATGTTTTCCAGGCCACATTCCTTTTTAATGTGTAAGAAGACCACACTTGAAACATATCCCAGGAAGTCTCTCGTAGATAGCCTATATAGTTCCTTACCCTCCATTACCACCATACGCCTTTATTGGGTAGTAATCACCTCCAAGTATCTCAAAAGTCCCATAGCTCTACCCTCCAAATCCTAGAACTCCTTAAAGTTCCTATGCTATCCCCCAACCTCTTCACAAAGTCCTTGAGGAATAAACAAAATGGAACCTCATGGACAGTTACCCAGAACGTGGACCCATTGAAAAGAGTGTTCTTTTGGCCTCTTCCTCTTACCCAGTTTTTGGATAGCAAGGAGAGACGAGTCAAAAGACCAAGGCCCCGCGCCAACACGATCTCCATCTCCTGAAGATCAGCAAACTGCATGAGGAATAGATTTGTCCCAACATTATTCACTTTGAGCCCTTTCCCAGCCTTCCAAACCTTCTCCAGAGTATTCTCCATAGCTTTAACATCCCCAACCTTTTTAGAGAAAAGTTTTGCAATCAAGCATCTCTCAAATGGAAACGGGTTTTTTTCAACTTCAATATCATCCACTTCTATTCTTTTTCCTTCCTCCTTCGTGAGGGAGAGGCTTGCACACTTCCTGAAAATCTCATCCATATTCTCAGCGTTCGAAGCCATCATACAGTAAGGAATAGAGAAGAATTTGTTTGCTCTGTGATTTTGTTTGCTTAAGATTTCTTTCCAGCTAACTCGATTTTTCCTTTTGACTTTGTAGTTAAGGAACACTATGAGGATTTCGAACTGAGGCTTCGGATACTTCTAGATGGGATGCATAGCACACCACCGTGCACACCGTCATGATTATAGGTGGAAGCTGAAATGTTTTTGTGGCTTGACATCTAAGCCTCCCTTCTGCCGCCTAGAAGGCAAACCGTCGCGGTTGTGCCATAAACCAAAAGGCCTGACACCTTTCGCCGGATGAACTTTTAGGAATTTTTTTAAAACTTAATTAGAGAGAGGAGAGGGCCCAGAGAGGGAAAGTGATAGACCTCATGACTGTCATTAGAAATATATTACTGCATTAATACTTTATTTTTTTTTGAGTATCGATCCTCACAAACGATTGACACTTGCAAGGGTAAAGACAAAAATTGCTCGCATCGGAAGAAGAGACGTGAACTCATCCACACCACAATCGAAGATTTGGTTTTAAATTCCTCCTTTCAATAAGAGAGGATTTACTTTCCCTTACTTACACATGGTCCCTACCACCATTCTAATTTATGTCCAACAATTCCCAATCCGTTTTTGTACATTGTAGTGGAGAGCTAGCTGATGTCGCATTCAACAATTACAGAGATCATCAATTCCAAGCTGTACACCATCCGCCTCATCTTTTGCTTCTTCGTTCTCTCCTTCTTTATCATTTTCACTCTCCAAATACAACATGGGATCCCCATCATTGCTCGTCGTAGAATCGTCCTCACTTTCCCGGCCTCCTCTATTAATAATAATACAGCCACTACCCACCATTGACCAAACCGTTGACTCACATACTACTACTACCACCACCACCAAGGCTAATATAACCACCACCTGGTCTATTCCTGATGATCGAAAGGATATTAATGACAAATCAGCCACCCCGCCAACCACCGAGAAACCAATTAATCCCAATTCAATCATCAGCTTACCATTACCAGCAGCAGCACCGCTCTCAAGCGATGAGGCTTATTACAGTTCAGCATCTCAGCTGTCACGGCCTCCTCCGAACACCACTATTAGCACAACAGCTACATCAACATCCGCGAACGGCGTCATAGCTAGCGGCCGGGAAGATGAGAGGAAGAAATTATCTTGTAACATATTTGAAGGGAGATGGGTTTACAAACCGACGGAGAATCCAATGTATGAATGCCCGTTTCTAGAAGATCAGAATAGTTGCCAGAAGAATGGACGGCCAGATTCTGACTATCAAAATTGGAGCTGGGAACCCAATGATTGTCGTATTCCTTTGTGAGTTTCCCTTGCGTATCCAGATCTAGAAAATTCATGTCAAAATACTAACTAATTGTATCAACATACATATATATTACCATCTATGATTATACTATATCTATAGCTAAACTAGTTATATATTTTGGATGCCGCCATTGCCTGCAGATTTAATGGAAAAGATATGTTAGAGAGACTGCGTGGGAAGAGGGTGATATTAGTTGGTGATTCACTCAACCGGAATCAATGGTTTTCCCTAGCTTGTCTCATCTACACTTCCATTCCTCGTTCTCGGTCGACTTTTGTCAAGCTGTCACTCACCTCCAAAGTTCTCAAAGTAAAGGTAAAAAATTACAATAATTAATACTCCCTCCTATTGTCCAGATTCATTTAGACAGGTGGGAGTATACTATAGGTCTGGTCTTATCTTTAATTTAGTTTCTCTTTTGAAAATATTTTTTTTCCTTTTTATATTTTCATTTTTTTAAAGAGGAACAAGTTTAATTTCCATCCAGTTCATGATATATCATCTATTATACTAACACATAACTAAATCATCTATCTAAGTTTTCAAAAGGGTATTCTACAAAGTACACCCACGCGGGTGTGCTAGTGGTAAGTAGTCATTATAATCTATTAACCTGAGTTAAATTCCCACACCTTTGAATTTATCAGATGTACACCAAAAAAAATTAAAGGAAAACCTAGACTATTGGTTTAGCTCTTTGGGCCACAATACTCACAAATAATAGAACAGTTAATTGGGCTGCCTATCGCGTCACCTGTTCATTTTCAATATACTTTCATATAGTACTAAGAAGCTAAGGGGGGCTAAGTCGGACCAAACAAATACGTCCCAATTCCATTCCAGTACACACTTCCTTCCTCGCAACTACTGGTATCTTTTGTTTTCGGAAAACAATCACTTAATCAAATTTAAACTCTAATTCATCTAGCTACGTCCCTAAATTTGCTTTCAATTAAATGCTACATGGCATAATTACTATATTTTAAAAAAGAAATCAACATGCCAAAAGTATTGAAATTATGCATATATTATCAATTAGGGATTTCACTTTGGAGTACTATTGGAGTCCATTTCTAGTCCACATCGATTACAATCACAAGACCGGTGGTCGTCGGGTTCTCCACCTTGATAAGATCGATCCATTGTCAAAACGATGGCGTGGCGCTGATATTATGGTGTTTAATTCCGCTCATTGGTGGAGCCATTACCCAAAAAAGTAAGCGATTACGCCATTATTCATCTCACTAACATTCGGACAGTTTTAATTAATTCAAACTATCTATACGCGCCCATGCATAAATCATAATGTGTGTTGCTGTAGGTGGGATGTGGTCAAATACAAAGGAAAACTGATAGATACCATGCGGAAAGAGCAAGCATATGAGCACGGATTATCAACATGGTCAACATGGCTATCACAAAACATTAATCCCAACAAGACAACAGTGTTCTTCAGGAGTGTTTCACCACAGCATAAGTTTAGTCAATGGTGTTATAATGTCACCAAACCTATAATGGACGACGATGATTCATTCATCAATAACTATCCCAACTCAATGATCAAAGTGATGGAGAGGATTATGATGAACACCAGTGGAACAAATCGGTTCCCTGTGAGGTACCTGAATATAACTTGGCTTTCTGGGTATAGAAGGGATGCACATCCATCAATATACAGTAAGAAAGAATCTGAACGGAAGATCTGGTTAGTGAGACAAAAAGATATGAAGATAGTGGCGAAAGAGCATGCAGATTGTAGTCACTGGTGCTTACCGGGTGTGCCAGACACGTGGAATAGATTGTTATATGTTTCCCTCTTCTACTCTCCAGTGACTTCATAAAGTAAATTTATGTCATTAGTCTTTTTTTTTCTAAATTAGGTGGCTAGGTATGTATGTCATCAAACTTAGACAAGAGCTTTCGGCCTTGTTTGCATTGCCCTGCAAAGACAGCATGAGTAATCAATGCCAGTAGTGTCCAAGATTAATTATGTGCCCAACCAATACGATGAACCGGGATCGATCGAAACCACATCGGCCACTACAAACGACGTCATTTTGTGTTGTTATCCTTTGAAAAAAAGTAGCCGTTGGAACCGAAACGGGAAACAGTCACCAACAACTTTTTTTTTTGTGTGTGTAATGGATATATAAACGGCTAAAACTGTCATATACCCCCAAAAAACCTTTAAAAACATCATTTGATCACCATTCTCAATGCATAACTCATCCATCTCTTCCTTTCTCTTATTACCAATATTTTCTTGTGCAATTAAGCATTTTAGCTACCTAGAAAAGCTCATTTAAGACATTTTAGCAAAAGGTCTAGAAGAGCCAGAAAGGAAATGATGTGAAACTCTGCTTCCACCCTACCAATCGATCCAATTTTGGTTGTTGACTAGCAAGACCAAGTCGACGAGATGCAAGGCGAAAGTTATACATTTTCGCCTTCATCATTCCCGCAAGGCAAAAGTTATACAATTTCTCACATGGATTGACTAATATGAATGTCCCAATTTGCTAAGCTTTTAATATTAGTTACACTCTTAAATATAGTAAATTCAATGTTAATTGCATTCTTAATTATAGTCTAAATCTATTATTATTATTATTATTTTGTTATAGGTACATCCTTCAGTACGCCAGAATCCATGCCCATAATCTCAATCAAAATGAAGGAGATGATCAAGAGAAAGATGATGATGTGGACACACCAACAAATAGAAAGAAACCATCTAGGGTGTGGCCATATATCACAAAGAAAGAAGATCGTAGAAATCCCAAAGTATACAAGCGATATTGCAGCATTTGCTACAGGGGACTAAATGAGTGATGGGCACTGGAACTGAAACCTTTGTGAAGCACTTGAAGACGCACCACGTCTACAAGGATACTGCAATGGGGGGGGGGGGGACTTGTGGCCAAACTCACCTTACCAGGTTTACCCATTGACAACCCGATCTAGGTTATTTTACGACACGATAGAGAACTAATGCCTGATGGCATGGTTGCATTTATGATTGGTGAACAAATGTCTTTTAATTTTGGTGAAAGCTCATACTTTGATGATTTTGTCTCCACATCTTTACAACACAATATAAGAGAGTGCCTAGGAACATTTTAAAATGTTAGAGCTTTTGTAGAACATGCTTCTCAAAGAAGATGAAAACTCTAGGTAGTTTGATGGTCGTGTTAGTTGAATTAGCGACATGTGGACATCTACAACTAATGAGGCTTTTATTTTGTGTTATTTGTTACTGGATTGATGGTTTTAGACGCTACAAAAACGTATTATTGTTTTTTACTTTATTTTATTATGCACACACCGGCCTTAATCTTTCTGGAAAAATTATTGTTGTGTTAAATGAATGGAACTTGTTAGAAAATTTGTTTTCTAATTTTTTAGATAATTCTTCTGACAACACTACGAGTGCACAATTTTTAATAAATAATCTGGCACTCAAAACTGTTGCATAATGGTGATTTCAACTAGGGAACAACGAAAGTTCAAACTAAAGGAACTCACCTGAACGTGAAAAGTTACGGGACTAATAAACTCCCTCTAAACGGTTAGAGAACCGAAACAAAACAGTCCACGAAACGATTAATAGTGGAAATACATAAAGAACCTCCATTAGGAGAACAACGAAAGTTCAATGTTATGACCTCATGAGAAGAGTAAAAAGAAATATACGGGACCACCAAATCCCTTATAAGTGATAGTCGACCTCCTATATGAGGATCCAACCCGGTTAGAGAAAATAACCCGAATGTATAAGTGTTCGAATTGTTGGGGATACCCTTAAATCTGATGATACAAGAACTTGAGAAAATTCCCTAAGTCATTAGATGACATTGAGAGTGATGCTTCTAGACTAATATATAAATATGTTATGAGAGGAGTATTTGGGAATGTAAGTCCGGGAGATACGGAACGTAAGTAGGGAGAGTAGTTACGGTAGCTAGTTGAACCTTCCCACCATGCTAGACCCAGAGTAGGGTCGAAACCGGGAAAGTAAGACTAGGCTTGAAAGTCCGGTGGTGAATCTTGTGTATGACTCTGCCCGGAGGCCATGTGTTTTGGCTAAGTATTATTTAAGAGAAGAGTAAATGAGGAAGTAAGTCGAAACTTGCAATTTCTATTGAATTAAGAGAACAACTAATAGTACCCAAAGAGAAGGGATAGGATATTGATCAATGAGAAGTGGCGTTAGTGAGGTAGAAACCCTCAAAGCCTAAGGAGTAAGAAACGTAAACTAACTAACTTATTGTGTTAGTTTTGAGATTGTATTCTTCATTGGAATACTTGTATGAATGCGAGTATGTTGTATGTTTATTGCACTTTTTGTCATGATTTAAGTAAAATCAATCGCATGCTAAGATGAGAATTAGTTGAGTGTGGTCCGGTAGTAGCGGGTTGCACGACTTCCATACCAGTAAAGGTGCTGAGCCCCTTTGGGGCCACCCATTCTTTTTTAGGTACCCGACGACGTTCCGTTCGAGAGTAGGATGGGGATGGTGGTTAAGCATAGTTAGTTAGATTTTTAATTTACCTTTTATTTGAACGAGGAGTAAGACCGAAAGTGTTATCGGCATCCGTTATGTATTAGACTCGGTATAGTTGTGAATTGAACTGAGAATTGTATTGTGTGACTCAGTTAGAAATGGAATGGATTGTAGTTGTTTAAAGTACTCGGTTATTCCGGTCCATCAGACCGATGTTGTATTGAGTTAGGCCTTGTTAGCCACGTGGGTGGCTAACGACATTGTTTCACCCGCCGGTTGTATCAGATTGTCCGCTGCAAATGTATGGATTTATGAGGTGATTATGTGTTAATGACGGGATTAGCGGTAGGGGTGTTACAAAAAGTGGTATCAGAGCGAAGTATCGCTCTGATGACTAGAAATACTGAGTTAGGAAATACCGAGTTAGGAATTAGAGACTTAGGGCTAAGGGTTGAGCGATAACGTGAGAGAGACGCTAGATAGGAACTTCCAGTGTGTACTGGATACCTACAATATCAAATCCGCCCTCCACATCCCCCATATTATAACTCGGGAAAGAATGCCGGAGAGACGAAAAGTCCACTCTTACTCGGGAAAACCCGATCTGGCTGTTATGAAATAAACCTGTAAGAGCATAGAACCTGTCATACGGTAGATTCCACGAACCGGAATCCCGGAGACGATTCCCGTTTGAACAACAATACCCGCACTTAAATAGCGGAAGATTGAGAATCCTAACCATAAGGAGACTGATATCTACAACAACATGGGGTGACATGCTTAGCAGTCGCGAGAACTTGGATGGTTAAGCAGCAGTAAGAAGGAAAGCACTGAATGTGCAACAAAGCGGAAAGGAGCAGTATTGAAAACCCGAGACACACGTCTATGGGACCGCAACAGTGAGATCTTACCACCAATGGTATGCTAACCGACTAAAGAAATAGTCAAGAGTGAATAACTCCAACCTACTACGCCAAAGAGGTTACAATACCTTGCCGACATACCTCAGACAGCTACGAGAACCTTTACAGAATACACCCCGATAAGACTACAGAAATAATGCCTAAACCAGTTAAGTCTCGGTAACCACGGTAAATGGGCGGGAACGACCAACAAGGAAAAACATTGAACTAAGTAAATAAGCTAGGGTCTCCAAGAGTGGAGAAGCACCCGGATCGATGACAGTCATGTCAAGACGAATGAGAAGCAGCTTAGAAGATTGATTATCAAGACTAAAGAGCAAAGGAAGAGCCAACAAGGCTACCGAATACACATGGGAACATTACCGTAACCGGTTTATGTTAACCCAAAAACCACTTGTATCGCGCACTTGCCACACAAGTGCAGTAAGAACATGACTGTTCAGAAAAACTTTTAATAAGCAACAAGTACTTAGTGAAGTACCAAATGGCGAATGAAGCAATTATAGGATCACAAATCCTCAGGATTTTAAAGCAAAACCTTGGAAGGGCCTAACGGCCTAACCATTGTATTAAGAGAATATACCAGTCAGCAAGAAGCTAGACTTGGTCAAGACCACTAGACATGGTAACACCATGAAAATTTTTTCTTTCGAACTCAAACATTTTCTTTTAAACTCAAATATTTCTTTTAAACCTCAATTTTTTTTAAAACCAAACCAGAAGGATCACAGCAAAATATCATAGGACGATATAAGAGGAGTTAACAACAGAATACTTCACCTAGGCGTGTGACGAGCACTACGAGTGTACAAAAATGAGATGTGGGACGACCACACTCCGATAGGAGCTTGCAGGCCTGACAGACCTGCTTATAGGTTAGTCGGGTAGGTAGTAATGTATCATTATGGTACCCCACATATGTATACAAGTAGAGTACGTAACACAGGAAGTATTTGACTCCGTTCTACGGACAGCAAAGTAAGTTCAAACCAGAACAGCTGATTACCCAGAACCATTGAAGAGGAAGAACTCAGTTAAGCTAACGAGTATAAAGGAATCCAAAAATTCATCTAAGGGAAATGATTGGAAGTCAAGAAGTGCAAGGAGCACAGACTATTAAGTATAGACATTGGATATGTCTCAAGAATTTCGGAGCAAATGCATGATAGCTGGAATGAGTACCCAACCTCAACAGTAAGGCGAATGCCTAATATGGACACGTTAATGTCCAATGAACGGGATAAAATTCCCGGAACAATCACCACAACTATGGGAATATTATTCTTCACAAAAGAGGATGTTAAACCCGGTCAAGAACACAAAGAGAAAACATTAATGGCCTACACAAGAACAGGAGACATTACAACCCTAAGAGCGGGGGATGCTATAACCCTAAACGGGATAGTTCGGAATACAGCGCTACAATGCGATATATCCAACCGGACATAATCATAAACATTAGCCAGATGTAATGGCATAACTTAGCAACACCCAGGAGCAGTCCTTGAAGGATGTCGGAGTCAACAACAGTTGAACGAAATATTGTGATAGATGCACGAGAGCTAAACGAATACTCGGTTCTAAACACCGAAAGGGATTCCACTTACAGGAAGTACCTTAAATTGTTTAGAGGCACTGATTAAGGTCAGATTAACTAAGGGGGCTCCCATGAACGGAAGCGTGATGTAACAACCGTATCAAGGAGCCCAGTATTACCTCCAAACCATCTGATGGTATACGTAGAAGTAGAAACTTGTATAAACAGCCTACGAAGAGCATAGCTCAAGGTGATGTGGCTTATAAGCCATAAACCAACTACATATGCAGATTTCGAACGGTTGCAACCTATATAGAGTAATAAAGAGAATTGTCGGGAATGGCACCGCTAAAAAACGAGATATTACTTCATACGAGTGATTAGAGCGGAGAACGAACCACTCATTATAAGAGTGGGGATACCCCTCGTTATTGTGATACCGCTAGAGAGGCGAATATGTGGACCCTTCAGAAAGAGGATTCCACTCAGCAATATATCAAAGCATAAGCATGTGGCTATTGCCAAAGATAAGTTGAATAGAGAAAGGAAATTTTCAAGGATAAGTACAAAGAAAGAGGCTTTGATAACAATTGACGAAAACTGAAAGAGTAGTCAGTTTATAAGGAACACAGTATGTGTACAAGGAGAATTGTAAAGTAAACAACGCTCAAGGAGGCAGAGACATAAAGAATAACATATTTTGTAATCAGCCAAGTAAATGGCGAACCATTGCATAATGTAATAACAGATGCCATGGAAACCAATGTTGTATAATAAATACAAACGTGGTGCGCAGCAAGCGACCAATAGGTGAATGTAGCCAGACGATGACATAGAGAACAAACTGGATTATGAGTTAGATTTAGAAGAGATGAAAAGCAAGAGTTGGTAAATAGACTAAACAGTAAAGCCAGTAGCCTATACTTGTGACGAAAGACCCCACAAGGAAGGCATTGTCATTCCGATTGCAACTGCATAAGGAATTGAAAAAAAAATATCCCTAGAGGATCAGGTTGATAACAAAAATGATAAACTTTAGGACAAGAGTACCTGATGGTTAAATAACCGACCGTACTAAATACGGAAGACTTGTAAACATACCAATGGACATGGCACAAGCCAGTCAAGCAAAGGACTAGAAACAAACCGTGCGACCTTTGGCCATAGAAGCACGAGGAGGGTTGGACATACCAACAATCACAACAAAAAAATGAATTCCACTGCAATGAAGCAAGAAGAAGCTTACAAATGCTATAAGGACCGATGCATAAGAAATGCACGGTAGCACAAATAGAAGAATATTTGTATAGAACCAGAATAGTGTGCATAATTCAGAAGCCACTTATAACCGAGGAAGCACTACACATTAGGTAGTAGATCAACCTCAACCGACAAGAAGTCGGAGGAACCAAGTGAATAATCACGAGGGTATGCGAAATAGATTTCCAGAGAACTGGATAGAAAACCTATAGCTCATCGAATTCGCATATGGTAAGAGATACCACACGTCGATTGAGAGACCTTTATTCCCAAGACAAAAGGGATAAAAGGGAGATGTATAATACATTGAGAATAACAAAAAAGGCCAACCAAGCTCTAAGTTATCAGGGTCGCGCAGCAGAAGCTAGTGGGCCACAATCCTAAGGTTAAATATACCTAGTGAGTATGAGTAAATGGTTAATTACCAATGCCATAAAGCCGAATGGCTAGAACCGAACCCGGTTATGAGTTAAATAAACTCCAATGAGAGTTCTTGGTGCAGGGACTAAACCGTCAGTATGGTTAAGACCCTTTGACCAGAATACATTGTATAATAGATTGCATGGAAGAAGTTAAGACACTCCATGACGCCCGAATTGGATGAACCAATGTTCAATTTACACATGCTAGATTACGTGGGCGTAATCCCTTTTAAGGGGGGTAGAGCAAAAAACGCTTAGTGTATATTTCACGTATTAAGTAAGTAAACTACGATGTGCATAGCACAAAAGAAATTGTTTTGATGATTGGTACGTGTATTACATAAACATATGCATCCATTCATAGTCTAGTTATGGTTGTTGCGCACAAGAGATGCGAATACCATGTATGTAAATATACTTATCTTGTTAACCCGGGTGCGAGTATACAAGTGGAAGGGAGTAGAGAAACTCCGGGGGAAATTAAAATACCTGTGATATTTGTCTATTTGAGATTAAACATGAGATATGATGAGTGTGAATCGGTATGAAACCGATGTAGAACCTAGTAGGTATTGAGTTCCCTAGGTGATTTGATTTGAGAACGATTGATGGAGTGAGTTCCATCCTTTGGAGTTGTGTGATGTATGTTATGATGGAGTAATAATTGATGAAATGAGCCATAAGTATTGAATGTCTAGGTAAATTAATTGGAAGTAAATTGAGAATGATGGAGGACCTAAGTTCCATGATTTAGGGATAAATTGAAATGGATTGATCTGTGATTATGACTAGAAAGATTAAAAGATAGAAAATGGAATAATGACTGACTATTCGATTGTTTGAATTGGAGTGGGAGGTGAAACTTGATTTGCTAGCAATCAAGGAAAACCAAACACAAATTGGGGTGGAAGGATAGTTCAACACCGATGCTGATCACATTGGGGGTTGAATGACTCTTGAAGCTCCCTATAAGTGGTCACAAGTAATCACGATTAAGTAAAGATACAGTTAGCATCAAAACAAAAGTTGGACTTGGAGTTGATTGATGTTTTCAAAGAATTTCTTCAAAGATTTAAAGATGAAAACCAGTTTTGAAACCATTACACCGGACGAGCAACGGTCCTAAGTTGACTTGTAGGACGGTGGGAGTGAGGATTAGTTTTGAAACCATTGCACCGGATGAGAAACGGTCCTAAGTTGACCGGTAGGATGGTGGCAATGTGTGATTTTTCCAAGGGTAGCGGGACGTAGAGAAGTCCTGTGTCAGTGTGGGTGACTGGTGAGTGGCTGAGGATATCTAGAGATGCAAATGTTTTGATCAGAACCAAAGGGACCGTGGGCCAGAGAGAGTAAGTGCCCATTAGTCATGAAACGGCCATGAACCAGAAAGCGTAAGTGTTCAACGTGACCGGTACCTGAGGGATCGGCAGTGTATTACTCGATATGGGATTCGAGGACTGTAGTGCCTTCTTGTCTTTGGACCAACCTCATGGAGAGAATACAAAAGAGTATTTTTGATTGCTATGCATGCTAAGACATGTTGTGTGGTATGTGTAGCATGATTAGAGACTGACTTGTGTAGTCGGTAAGGTCATATAGATTATGACCTTGCTATATGATATGCCTATGAGACTAACAATATTAGATTCACCAACTTTATGGGCAAAGTTCCTTAAGGGGGGTAGATTGTAATACCCTGAACCTAAATATGGTGATCAAATTATTATAATATGAATTTTAGAGGCCTAATGATGCCTAAAGATCTTTGGTGAAGAAAGTAAAACCAAAGGAAAAGAGAAAACGCTTAAAAAGCACAAAACGTAAAAATACGCATTATACAACCATAGGAGGTTTATGACCTCGGTTAGGGTCCTAGATGAATTCTAAGGCTTAATTATGCCTAAATAATATGTGGGAATGATTCTCGAAGAAAACGGATCCATATAGTGGATTAAAAACGCTAATGAAGCTTTAAAGGACGTTTTTCAAGAAAACCCGATAACATGACTTTAAGTGGTCAAACAGACCCATAAAAATTATAGTTGACTATATAACTATAATTAAATATAAATGGAAGCTTAAGAACCATTAAAATTAAAGAAACGAGAAAAATCCGGAAAACGGGCCCGGTTAGTGAATAGTGCCAAAACCGGGAGTTTAAGAGTGTTTATTGTAAAAAGACGAAAAACAATCTAGCTTATATGTACATAGGAGGCCGGTTTTTAGTAGATAAATCAGCTCCCCTCTCTATTATTAACTATCTAGAAAAAGACATGGAAGAAAAGTGAAAAAGTGAAAAAGTAAAAAGGGGTTTCCTCCCCTCTCTCCTCTCATTTTTCTCTTCTCTCTCCTTCCTTCCTTCTCTTCCACCGTAAGCTCCCTTCTTCTCCCCATTTCTGGTGATTTTTGTGGCTCCCATGGCTACTTCTCTTTCTCTTCATGCCGAAGCCACACCAAAGCTCAAAATGGAAAATAAATCACATATTCTTCTTTCCCTCATCAAGGGCTATCTCCCTCTCTTTTCAAAATCTCAAAAGGATGAATTTCATCTCCATTGGTATAGCACCATTTGAAGAGAAAAGTGGATTTTCTAGAGCTTGGAAGTCTCCTCTTTCATTCAAGGTAAGAAAAGTCACAAAAAATCCAACATTTCCTCCATTTTTTGACCTAGCCGATTTTTGGCTCTCATGTGCCTTGCTTTATTTCTTTGTTGGAGCATTTGTTCAAGTTTCCAATGGTGGTTGGAGCCTTCCTTTGATTCATGACCAAAATCCATTCGAGGGTTATAAGGTAAATCCCTAAATTTGTGCTTTAAACCCCTCATTTGTAATCTAGAGTGATTAATGGATCTAAGTGTGTTACTTAGATTTTAATACCCCATTTAAATGTTGGTCTAGATATTGGGTAATGGGATTTCCCTTGACCAATTTGGCATCATGAGAAATGGATGAGAGGAAGAACAGGATTGAAAAGAGAAGCTTGAGAATTAAAGGTAAATCAACTACCTTAATAGCTATCTTGATTGCTTTTAGAATTGGGATGGGGAAATTAGAAGAATGAAATCAAAGTATGAGCTAAAAATGTCTTTGGTGATTAGAAGAGAGAATTGTGAAATAGACGTTTGATTTAAGGGCCTAAGTGCCATGCAATTCGAGATTGTGCATTATATTATGTTTGATGAATTGTGGATGATATTTGGATGACTTGCATGCTGGTAGAATCCACTATGGATTTGGTTAGTTTGAATTGAAATAGGTGGTGAAGATAATGCATTTGGGCATGCTAGATTAGTAACGAAGTTATGACAAAATTTCGGTAGAAATGGAGTGTTTTAGGTGACTTTATAAATTGGAGAACCTAGGTGTTTATAGGGTTGAGTTGAGTTGATTAATCACCTTGAAATGATAGTTGGAGAATGAATATTTGAGTGTGCAAACTCTGTAGCTAGAATGTTGTTAAAGATGTCTTGGAATGCTAGAATCAAACTTGGTTGTATAACCTTGAAGGAAATGGTTGGGCTTTGGAATTAGAAATGAATATGCCTATGAATATTTGGTTATGGTCAACAAGTGAATTGGTGATGGTTTGAAGAAGTGCAGACTGTCATGGGAGTATTTTGGTGCCTTAGTGTGCAAAGTGCAAAATGTGAGAATGAAAATTTGGGTGATTGATCAAGAAATGAGTAAAAGAGTTTAGTAATGATTTAAGGAGGTTTTAAGAGTGTTTAAGGTATTTAAACATGTGGAAAGATTAGGAAGATATTGGGTTTGGATTAAGGTTTGAATTGGGGTTGAAAAATGTAATTTTAGTAGCTTTTTAGCAGGGTCCGGGACTTAGGGGCTGGACCAAGTCCCGAACTGCTCTTAAAAATGCCCCGAGAGTAGAACCTGCACTTGGTCTGGGACCTAAGATAGTCATAAGGTCCCGGACCACTATGTAAATTGAGCCGAAACTAATGTAGAGCATTGGTCCGGGACTAGAGACCTGGACCAGGTCCTGGACCAAGCACAAAATTGAACCGTGAGTGTTTTTAAGGCCCTAAATGATGGGGAATTGGATGGGGATGATAATAGATGATGTTTAAGCCTTGTTTGGTGACATGTAAAGGCCATTAGAAGTGTAAACAAGCATGAGAAGTGAATGAGGAAGTGAGAACTTAAGTTCACAAAAGTAAAGTTAAGCGTAACGGGACAACGGGGTTAAATACGGGAATATTAGTCATTTACATACCGTATGATCTTGATATTAATAGAAACATTGGAAATGTTATCAGTTGTGGGAGAATTAACTAAGGAGCGTGAGACGACGCGCTAAAGTAATTCCTTGGTGAAAGGTATGGATTTTGTGCAACTTGTGTCCTGCCGAGTCCTCTCGGCTTGTGTGTTGTTTGCTTGTGTGCCGAGCTAATAAGATAAATGCATGAAAAATGTTTATTACATTTCTATGTATCTTGATGCATGTGGTATGTGCTAACCAACCTTGTGTGATTGTGTGGTCTAACTTAATGTTGTAGATCGACACGTAAATGGGTAATGATAGGTTAGCGACTCTTAGAAAAGAGTCATCCCACGAAATAACTTAAACGTGGGAAACACACAAGAACTACCAACTAGGGAACAACAAAAGTTCAAACTAAAGGAACTCACCTGAACGTGAAAAGTTACGGGACTAATAAACTCCCTCTTAATGGTTAGAGAACCGAATTGAAACAGTCCATGAAATGATTAATAGTGGAAAGACATAAAGAACCTCTATTAGGAGAACAACGAAAGTTCAATGTTATGACCTCATGAGAAAAGTATAAAGAAATATACGGGACCACCAAATCCCTTATAAGAGATAGTCGACCTCCTATATGAGGATCCGACCCGGTTAGAGAAAATAACCCGAATGTATAGGTATTTGAATTGTTGGGAAAACCCTTAATTCTGAGGATACAGGAACTTTTGCAAATTCCCTAAGTCATTAGATGACATCGAGAGTGATGCTTCTAGACTAATATAAATATGTTATGACTCCGAGAGAGGAGTATTTGGGAATGTGAGAAGTTTGGTAGAGATACGGACGTTTGTTTAAGTAGGGAACTAAGAGAGTAGTTCGGTAGCTAGTTGATCCATCCCACCATGCTAGTCCCAGAGTAGGGTCGAAACCGGGGAAGTAAGACTAGGCTTGAAAGCCCGGTGGTGAGTCTTGTGTATGACTCTGCCCCGAGGCCATGTTTTGGCTAAGTATTATTTAAGAGAAGAGTAAATGAGGAAGTAAGTCGAGACTTGCAATGTCTATTAAATTAAGAGAACAAGTAATAGTACCCAAAGAGAAGGGATATGATATTGATTAATGAGAAGTGGCGTTAGTGAGGTAGAAACCTCAAAGCCTAAGGAGTAAGAAACGTAAACTAACTAACTTAATGTGTTAGTTTTGAGATTGTATTCTTCGTTGGAATACTTGTATGAATGCGAGCATGTTGTATGTTTATTGCACTTCATGTCATGATTTAAGTAAAATCAATCGCATGCTAAGATGATAATTAGTTGAGTGTGGCCCGGTGTGAGCCTCGATTTTTAAACCCTATCCTATGTTGATTAAAGCTGATTAGGATCTAACCGGGTTTTAGGTCCACTTATAACCTAAGATTAATAACTATGTCATATAACAATAATTATTAAAACCTAAGCTAGCTCACTGGAACCAATTATGAGTCGCCACCTAATTTTAACCTAGAGTAAATTAGGAAAGGTAGAGTTCGGGTTCGGGGGCTTGGTATTCAACTTAATTAGGGTTCAATTACTTTCATTACCCTTAGAAGTCGTTTTTTCCTCTGCTTAGTTTAATTACGGCCTATTACGAGTCGTTTTAACCTAAGTGCGCGAGCTTCTGTTTTTTTGTGTTTTTTAGCATTTTTTGATAGAAAATAAAGTGAAAGTTGAAATTACCTAAACTAGGGTTTCGGAGGCAGAATTAGGTCAAATTTTGTTTCTGTCCGTGACTACGGACCTAATGTCCGTACCCACGGACCCTAGTTAATCTATGTGGAAGTAAAAGTCGAATTAAACAGAAAACGAAAATTTGAAAAGTCCGGGGCCACGGACAAGATGTTCGTGGGCCCGGACATTGTTTTGAAAAAACCTAAAATTTGAAATATTTAAAATCCTGCCACCGTCCGTGGGTGTCCGTGGCCACGGACAACCCGTCCATGGTCCCGGACCATAAGTCCAAGGTCCCGGACCACCCACGGACAGGGGTTTTATGGTTGTTCCCGAAGGTGTTTTCGGCTCAAAATTTATGCATGTGTAGCCTGAAAGGTATACATGACGTTAGTAATTGAAAGATTTCAGTTTGAAGCCGAATTATGCACGAAACTTAACGAACAAGTAACAAGGCAGAAACAAAAACAATTAGCAATACAAAAGCCAAAAGGGTTAGTTTGAACCCAAAATATTACAGAATACTAATAAATTCGTAAGGTTTCAGAAAAGTGTGATTACAACCTGTTTTGGCTTCTGGAACAACGAGACTCTTCACGTTGAGATTCTTTCGATGTTGCGTTAATCTCGGTTCTGAATTGAGTTCGAACCCAACATCTGACTATTGAGAATTAATGGTGTTCTTCACGTTTTGGTGGTGGTTTGATGGTGATTTGATGATTGTGGATGAGATGGGAGTTGAAAAATGTGTTTTGGTGTTGATTTTGGTGAGATTTCGGTGTTTGATTACGGCTCTAGAGTTCAAAACATGAAGAGAATGAGTTGGCTACCTTTTTTGAGAGTCTAGGGTTCTTGGAGTTCTCATTTGATCATGGGATAATGTTCCTAATATAGGCCTCCTTAAAGATAGAAAAATCCGGTAAAAACCGAGATTTACCGATTTTAGCTCAAGGGCTTCCAAAAGGAATTTGATTATGAAATTTTGCACATGGGTAAAGGATGATATTTCTGATTTTTCTAATCGGAATCAAATTTTTTGGATATTGGAATATTTTTAAATTCAATTTCTCGTCAGATTCAATCAGAAATAGCTAGAAAATTATTGGAAATTCAAAAAATCAAAATTCCAAAGCCATTATGCTTAAAATGTCATCCTATATTATGGGTTAAAATTTCAAAGCATTTTGAACTGATTTGACCCTTATTTGGAGGAGAGAAAAAGCCTATAGGGGGCTAAAGAGCCTTGAAAAATTACAAAAATGTCCCTGGAAATGACTAAGCTGTCCCTAATACTCTGAAATGTGCCGATCGAACTGGGAACCCTCGCTACTAGCCTATTAGTAGAGACTCTTCCGAGGGGGGTTGAAATTTTGGGTATAACAGATTGCCCCCCGTCAACTAGACTTTGTAATGGAAATGAAAAGGCTAGTTGATGTGTGAGTGATACCCCAAAATTTTGGATCTTAAAAGATCCCACATGCAATTGAAATCCGACAAGTTGGGTCGAGCTGTTCTAAGATGCTGACTACCTATGAGTAAAGCGGAAGGATGCCGAGCGATTCTATGGCGTAGACCACCCAAAGGTAAACATGAAGTAATATCGGACTATTCTAAGGCGTCGACTACCTATACGGATGATATGATGTCAGGCTATTCTAAGGTGTTGACTACCTATAATGAATGAAAAGATGTCAAGCTGTTCTAAGGCGTTGACTGCCTATAAGTGATTGAAAATTGGTGTGGGGTCGAGTTCTTCCACTCAGGTGAATTCGTCTACTCGGGTGAGTTCTTCTACTTGGGTGAATCTGAATCTTCGGGGCGAGAATCTGTATCTCTGAAGGATCTATATCTTCGGGAGGAGAATCTGTATCTCTGAGGAATCTGTATCTTAGGGGCGAGAATCTGTATCTCGGAAGAATCTGTATCTTCGGGGCGAGAATCTGTATCTGGAAGAATCTGTATCTTGGGGCGAGAATCTGTATCTCGGAAGAATCTGTATCTCTAATTTGTGACGAGGAGTCTCATACGAATAGATGCAATGATCATGATGAAAGTTGATTATGAAAGTTCCAAACGTGGCAATGAGGATGCGCATGTCAAAATACGATCAACGTGTATGTAGGAAACTCGTCCAAAACAAGAAACCGTTGGAAAATGTACCAAACATGGCAATCCTAAGGATTGAAAACTGCCTAAAGCAAGACATTGCTAGAAAGTGTGCCAAATGTGGCCATGATGAGGTTTATGAAACCGAAAGTGTTTGAAGGAAAGTTATTTAAAACAAGAAATTGTTGAAAGAGGTGCCAAACATGGCAGTGTTTGAAGAATATTCTGTTTAATGAAAAGGAAAGCGAAATTATCATTTCCTGACCATAGACTTCGGAATTGTAATTTATCTCCTAGGAGATGAACATGCCACCGGTGGGGTATGGTGTATGACGTGAAGGTAAGGGCTTATGTGGGTCTGTGTAGTGGTGGTGTGGAGGTGAGGGCTTATGCGGGCTGGTGGTGTGTGATGGTGGTGGTGATGTTTGAGCTTTAGGTTCCAATTGGTGTTGCCATAGAAATTGTTGGAACCAACAATTGCCCCCAGTATTTTTCCCTTAAGACAATCTGAGCTAGAGTTCGTGGCAATCGATCGGAACGGTCGATTGCCCCCAATATTTTCTTTGATTAAACATGCGAACAAGTCTCGTCCTCATAGGGTCAAGGCTTATGTTTTGATGTGGTGCTTTCTAACCTACACTCGACGTGCTTGGTGTTTGCACTCATTTCGCACTTACGGTCACAACTTCTAGACCATTGAATTTGATATTTTATGGATTTACGCATTCGATCTGTTACTTTCACGTGATTAGATACACAACTATCAAGTCAGAAGTCTTTAAAGCTTATAACATGGCCATGGGGTGTGATGAAAGACGACGGGACCATGGAGGGATCTTTGAGGTATGTGGGGCTTAAATGGGTGACCAAAGCTGCACCTTGTGTTTTCTCTCGGATTCATCTTCCTTGTCTTGAAGTCATCTAGCTGCTTTGTGTTGACGTTGTTTTCGAGCTTCTGGACGTGGACTTTTGAAGTTGTCCTTTACACCATTTCTATTTTCTTTGTCATTTGGATTTCTTCGAGGCACTTCGGGTTCGCCTCTTGTAACACCCCATCCAACATTAACACACTTACAATAAACTGCAGCGGAAATACAAACCTCATCACATTACTTAACTCGTTGGTGTTACACGCCGTTAGCCACCCACGTGGCTAACAAGGCTAATCCATATACATTGTACCGGTCTGATGGCTAAATTCCGAGCAACTACCATTATTATCCCTTTCCATTAACAACAACAACAACATACACCTTTCAACTATACCGAGTATTTATAAACTGGTGCCGACAACAATATCGGTCTTACTACACCTACTGTATATATACACTTCAATGAATACCCATGTACAATGACTACCCCGTCCTACTCTCGAACGGCTTCCAGCTCTCTGTACCTGAAATAGGAAAAGAAGAGAAGAGGGTGGCCCCCAAGGGGCTCAGCACCTTTGCTGGTATGGTAATCCCGCAGCCCACATGCTACCGGGCCACGCACAACTAATTGTCGTCTTAGCATGCAGTTGATTATATTTAAATCATGCATACAAACCATAAACACACAACACTTTGCATACACCCAACAATAGGGCTCAATATATGTCCAACACATCCACGCTTAACAAATCATCCAATGATTCCTTTAACCCTAGAGCGGCTCTCCTCTAAAACGGAGCTACTTCCTTAATGAACGACACGTACCCATTAATCGGGTTATCCTTAAACGCCTCTTGTCACAAACTGGGATTCATTTCCATGATCCACACACTCCATATCCTACAACATATCTCATTCCTCACATAACAAAACATAACAAAACCTTTCTTGTTTCGGCGTACACATGATAACATCGCATTCATTTTAAACACCTAACGTATACATATCATAGCATAGCAGGGGAAATTGCTTAGCACAATAACACACAAACACCATAAGATCGGTTCAACAAGGAACCTTCCACCGAGTTTATATATAGTGAGCCTAGAGATTATTGCCAACCTCATGCTAAGCTCGTTACCAACCTCGTTACCCGCCCAGTTATATCGAACGGTTAACTTAAACCCAAGGTGTGTCGGATATAGTAATCCTAAGCACACCGAAAAACATTCGTATGCCCCTGTGGCCCGACGTGAGTCAGTAACTAGCTTTGGATAAGCTAAGGGAAGGTAGAAACCAAATTGGAATACAACCTATACATACACCAAGAGAGCCGAACCGGATATGACATCGACTCCGTCCATCACACGCGTGGCCGGAACATGACCGGACCGCACCCCCCCATGAGTACATATATACTTATAAATAAGTAGTTAGAGATCCATTATGGAGCCTACCACATCCA
Organism: Limonium bicolor; assembly: GCA_023374045.1. Taxonomy (NCBI): domain Eukaryota; kingdom Viridiplantae; phylum Streptophyta; class Magnoliopsida; order Caryophyllales; family Plumbaginaceae; genus Limonium; species Limonium bicolor. The sequence goes on from CM041778.1 coordinate 229,469,813, forward strand.
CACACCATACGGTATCATAACCGAGTTAAGCACACAAGGGAGGTTCACACACTTGCATACAACAACAATGTCCATCTAACTCACACATAGCCGTGGTTAGAACGTTCCCAAGGTTTGGGCCGTTAACTCCGAATACCGATCACTCATGTGTTCCTAGATTTGGTTAGCTAAGGTTTAACACATATTTGAGGTTAAATGGTATCGGAGGCCAAATTCGCCACATAAATGAATTACTATAAACTCATTACATGTTTTAATCTTACAAGGTGGCAAACACCCAGAAAACATATTGGCATACAAGCCGTGTAATCCGATAGGACACAGGTTGCAAGAAACCATACCTGTCACCGGAGTCCACTTTATCACGTCCACTTATGTTCCTCGAGCAATTCTCGAACAACTGTTAACATCACATGTGTTTTTATTAACATCGGGGTTGCTTGATTATTTAATGTCTAATGCCTATAATTTTCCCCGTTAACTTAGTTACATAACTTCACTTTTTAACTTGTTTTACTTTCACATTTTATTACAACTTTTCACCCACTTAATTGTCATTAAAACTCACCTAACAAGTCCTTAACAACTTTATAACATCATTACCTATCAATCCCCATCATTACATATCATTTTATAACCTTAAACAACATTTTTGGTCCGACCGACCTTACCGACCGAACTTGTCCAAGTTCGGTCCATTCCAGAACACATTTCTGCAAAATCTTCTACTCCGACCGACCTTGTAAGTTCGGTCGCATGTTCGGTCTATTCCCGAGAGTTTCTTCCCTTTGAAAATTCAAGCCCGACCGAACTTGCCAAGTCCGGTCCTATGTTCGGTCGGTTCCAGAAACTTAATCCGTACACAAAATACAAGCCCGACCGACCTTGCAAGTCTGGTCCCCAAGGTCGGTCCATTCCAGAAGCCAATTCTCGCAGGGTAAACTGGGCTCGACCGAACTTGCAAGTTCGGTCGCAAGTTCGGTCTGCCCCAGACCCTTGTTTTCCTTTTCTCATTCAACTCCAACTTCACCACATATATCCTAGTACACCCTAACCTCATTTGGGCACTTCAAACACACTTTTAGCCATGTACCAAACTCTTTAAATCACACACCAAAACCATTTTATCATTCACAAATTCCTTACAAATTCTTAGCACTTGGAATGTTTCCTCCTTAAGATTCCTAAGTGGTATTTCACCAATAATGACCACTATACCAAGGTGTTTCCTCTACACCTTAACATCATCTCTCAAACTTCTTTTCTTACTAACTAAATCTCCTTTTTCACATCTTACCTAAACATCACTTCTTCCTTGGATATCAACATTACCTAAACCTTAAACAACTTCCTAGGTCACCAAAACTTACTTAAAACACTTAGAACTTCTTACACATTTCCCAAATTTGGCCATAGTTTCTCTTGTATATACTCACATCCAAAAACTTAGGTTTTTACCTTATTTCATTCAAGAACACCTAAAATCCATCAAACACATTTTTATACACAAACTTCACACATTTAGCACTACATCACAATATAGTGCATAACTTAAATTGCTTGGCACTTAGGCCCTTAAATAACATGGCTCTTAGGCCCTTAAGTTGCTTAAACCATAAACACTGAATTTCCACAATATATAAGCCTTTGACCTGCAATTACACACACCAAGACATATGTTCTTTTACTAGTCTCTTAAGAACACTTTACTAAGTCATTCACCATTTGCTCTTTAGGTAGTTTTTAACAAGCATTATAAGCTCATTTCTCCTAAGGCATTAAACCACATTGAGATAGCATATTTACCTCTTTTTCCTCACAACTTCTTTCTTGTTTCCTTGTAAAACCGGTAAGGTATTTGATTCCTTGTCAAGTTCTAAACAATATACAAACATCATAATGAGTATTCAAGCTTTAAGCTTCATCTCATTGTAAACCCTAATTTTACATTGTTTCAAAAACATTAATGTAGTTGTTTTACCTTGATCTTTGAAGAGAGTTTGAATATCTATGAAGAGAGGACTCCACCTAGTCCATGAAAGGTTGGAATGAAGCTAGAACAAAGTCACACAAAGAGCACCATCAATGTGCATTTTCGGTCAAGGTAAAAACATGGAAGAAACTTGATTTTTCTTTGAGATTCCTTACCTAGAAGCAAAGGAGAGTAATAATATGTAGAAAGGTGAGCTCAAGCTCCTTCAATGGTGAATCTCCATGGCACCAAAATTGAGTTCTTGAAGATTTGAAAAGGTAGAAGTGTAGAGCTTGACCTAACTAAGACAAATATGGTCTTAGAATTTGATTTGGAGCATGGAGTTGGATTTGGCAAGGAAATGAAGATGGAGAAGAGAGGAGCTGTAGCAAATCGTAAATGGAGGAAAGGAGAAGATGAAGAAACCGTGTGAAATGAAAGAAAAGAAGGGAATGAGAAGGTAAGTTTGCTTTTGGAGATATTTATGTTATAAAGCAAAATAGTACTTTACTTTAAGCTTTACTTTACTTATTTGATTGTTAACAAGAGTGGTGAGTCACCACACTTAAAACAGGCCCCCCTTTTAGTTAGAAGGGTATAATAGTCTTTGTTGACCAATTTAATTACTTATAACAATATATGTTACAACCTAGCTTATAAAAATCACTATTCACAAAACAAGGCACATAGAAGTGAAATTTTTGATTTCCCATTGATATAGACTTCCAAATGTGATACTATATAGTACACATGTTAATTAAAGAGTAATGATGGACATTTAGCCATTCAAAACTCATTTATAAGGCAATGTTTCAAAAACGTGCTTTAAGATTCCTTAAAGCACATTTTGTGTTTTATCTTGTTTTCAAGCTTGGTTTTCTTTGGTAATTGATTTAATATGTTCATTAACATATTTATAAGATATAGGTATGACCTTTAGGTCTTATACACATTTATCCCAAGCTTAGAGCACATTTTAGCCCATATTGACCTTAAGGTATTTATTTGTGTTTTGTTTGGTTTCATTGTCTACCAAGGTTTCCTAAGGACTTAATTAGCCTTATAAAATCATAATTTTATATTATCAAATCTTGGTAGGATCTTTGGGTCCTAGCCAAGTTCACTCCAAGCTTAGAGCATGTTTTTGCTCAAACCGTGTCTTAGTGTTTTATTGTGTTTTACCATGGTTTAAATGGTTCATTTATGTTTCTAAGGCACTTTTTAGCCTTTAAATACCATAGTTTAACATTTACACAACATACCAAGGTTTGGGGTATTTCATCTACCCCCCTTAAAAGAACTTCGTCCTCGAAGTTCACATTTCCTCGCATCATTGGATTAGAATACGGGAATTACTTATAGCCATAAAACTTCCATTACCAACCACCCTTTACATCCAACCTCGGACTTAATGGTCCGGGCAACATATCCACATTATACGTAAAATATCATACTCACATGGTAACCTCGGACTTAATGGTCCGGGTACCTTCACCACACTTGCACTTACATAATATCCCTCAGACTCTTAGGTCTGGGTGACATAACCACATTTGGACTCGTAGGCCCGGGTAACACAATCAATTCAGAACCCACCCACATTAGAACTCAAGGTCTAAAATAATATTTATTACTTATTCCACACAACATGTCTTAGCATGTATATCAAACAGAAATACCTTTTCCATCTCTCCATGGGTTCGAATCCCACGTTGAGTACATATACACTGTGATCCCGCAGAACCCGTTCGCGATGGACACCTTCTGGTCCCCGTTCCTTTGGGAGATCAAAACATTCACTTAATTTTCAACATATATACTTCTCATGTCACCGGTCCGAAGACAAAGGCTCATACGTCCTCAGCTCGTGAGCAAGTACTACAAAAATATTCTTTACTAGGTTAAGTATAAGAAGATCTTTTATTCAAAATATTAATCGATTGTTTGAAAACACCAATTGAAAATCCTTTTGAAAACACCACACAACTCCAAGTCCGATTTATGCTCCTTGTATTTTTCTTAACATGGTTGTTTGTGACCACTTACAGGGAGCTTCAAGAGTCATCCAACCCTGATGTGATCAGCATCAGTGTTGAACTATCTTTCCACCCCAATTTGTGTTCGGCTTCCCTTGATCTCATGATAATCAAGTTTCACCTCCCACTTCTTTTTCAACCAACAACTAATTCAAGCGTATCCCATTTTCTATCTTTAAATCCTTCTAGTCATAATCATTACATCTCCAAGGGATAGAACTCCGTCCATCAATCATCACCCAAATCCAACTTAATTCAAGTTACCTAGGGAATTTAATTCTCACTAGGTTCTATGTCGGTCTTATACCCCTCATAAATCACAACACTGTATATATATACATATTTTTTTTATCAAAATACAATACATGGTTTACATTTATGCACCGTCGGGGTTTTAGTTCCCCGGGAGTTTCTTTACTCCCTTCCACTTGTACTCTCACACACCACTGTTAACAAAATAAACACACTTCCCACAATGGTATTCGCATCTTCTGTGCGCAATTACCACAATTTAACCACAAATAAATGCGTATGTTTATATAACACACGCGCCAACCATCATAACAAATCATTTTGTGCTATGCACAACCCCGTTCACGTACACTTGTACGGTAAAACACACTAAGTGGTTTTGCGCTCTACCCCCCTTAAAAGGGATTACACCCACGTAATCAATCACTAAACCTTGGCTTAAAATGTTCTGCCGTCGTGAAGTGTTTTGACTTCCACGTGGTCTATTACACAATGGATTCTGATTAGAGGATCTTAACCATATTGGCGGTTTAGTCCCTAAACCAAGAATTCGCATTGGGGTTCTAACTCATAACCGGTTTCGGTCCTGGCCTGTGAGGCTTTTAGGCATTGATAACTAGCCATTTATTCATATTCACCATGTATATTCGGCATTTGATGCATGGGCTCACTGGCCTCTGCTGCGCCATTCTGATAATTATAGGGCTAGTTGCCCCATTCGTTACTGTTACTGTATTGTACATCTCCAATGTATTACCCTTATCTTGGGAAGAATGGTTTCTCAACCGACGCATGGTATCTCTTACCCTGAGCGAATTCGGTGAGTTTCACAATTTTCCATCCACTTCTCCAATAGCTTACAGCGTAAACTACTATGTAATTCACAATGATTGACTTGCTTCTACCGACTTACTGTCGGTTGAGATTGAGCTACTACCTAATGTGTAGTGCTCTCTCAGTTATTTCTCACACCTGGGGTATATCTCATACTGACATTTGGTATTTAGTGTTACTGTAGTCACTTACTGTTAATCATGTCTCCACCTTTAGTTTTTACATGTATTCTTTCATTCCTGCGGCCTTGCATTACCTATGCATCGGCCATTATAACATTATTCCTCCACAATTACCATGCTTCTGATTCCTAGCTATCCCACTTGATCATTACTGCGCAGGTGCAATACCAAAACACTCAGTCATACAGAGTGCAGAGGCGTAAACTCTTGACAGTAAATCTCTCATGCGATTGCGATAGGAATTTACATTGTGTTTTACTGAAATTCTTATCACATAATACTTGTCACCGGCTTGCTGCTCGGTTCGTTTGCTATCATTTACTGTTGTGCCTCCACTGGGTTTAACTCATAACTCTGCTCACTCCCCATTTTATCATCTAACAATACTCACACAACGGTCGATTATTGTGCACCGTATCCTTACTCATTATACAACATCAACTTATACTGCATCCGCTATCATATTAGCTTCCGCTATTACGCTGGGTTTATCTGGCCACTTATTTGGCTGATTTTTGAATATACTACTATTTTTCTTGAGCCTTTATGTTTCTTGAGCGTTGTTCGCTACACATTTAGCTTCACACACCTATGGTGATTGCTATCAGACTTATTACTCTTCCTGTGTACTCAACTGGTACGAGCACTTCTTTTCGTATTATTTTATTCAAATCATCCTGGGGTAATAACAACGTGGTCCATCCTCCACATATTTCTTGAACTTGGTCCACACAACTACCGCTCTCGCGGTTTCACAATATCGAGAGGTATCCCCACTCTTAAAGCAGTGGTTCGTTCTCCGCTCTATTTCCTTGTGTAACATATACTTCTGCAATCAATCTAATTTATATAACACATTTTATTTGTGGCCTATAAGCCTTATTGCCTTGAGCTGCGCTCATTGTAGGCTGTCCACATACATGTACTTCTTTGTGCAACATTACATAGTTTGGATATCATATTGAGCTCCATGACAAGGTCGTTGCATTCCGTTTCCTTTCATGGGATGCCCCTTAGGATTGTCAGTCCGTCTTCTGACAACTTATGTCTAAACTGGGTGTTAGTTTCAACCCTCGTTTCTGTCATGCATTTCGTGCAACAATTGTTGATGCGAACACCCTTTAAGGATTGCTCCTGGGTGTTGCTAAGTCATGCCATTACATTTGGCTTGCACTTATGGGTACTTTCAGTAAACTACGCCTTCTCCAATGTCTTTATATAACAGTCGGTGTACTTCGCACCTCCTGTATCTTAAATATTTCCTTGCACACATTCACTGATTCCTTCAGTCTCTTTAATTTAGCTGGGTTCCTTTACTTCAACCATTCATGGTAATCCTTAGCTCTTGTTTGACTTGCACTGCTGACCGTAGAACGGAGTCGACTACTTCCCGTGTTCTGGACTCTACTCGTATACATATATGGGGTATCATACTGATACATTACTACTTACCCAACAACCTATAAGTAGGTCTGTCAGGCCCACATGCTCCTATCGGAGTGCGGTCGTCCCACAACACAGTTGGTACACTTGTAGTGTCCGTCACACGCCTAGGTGAAGTATTCTGTTGTCAACTCCCCTATATTGTCCCGTGACAATATTCATTCCTTGCTTCCCGAACTTAATCGAGGGAAAGTTTATCCACTGTTGTATCCTTGTCAACTGCCCCTGGTTTCACTGGTTTGGTTTAAAAGAAGGTTGGAAAGAAGTGTTGGTTTGAAAGAAAATCTGGTTTTGAAAAGAAAGGGTTTGAATAAATTTGGGTTTGAAAGAAAATTTTCATGGTTTCACAACATCTTCTTACCTTAGCCAAGTCTAGCTTCTTGCTGACTGGTGTACTTCCAATTACAGAGGTTAGGCTGTTAAGCCCTTCCATGGTTATAATGATCTCACTTAACTTCATGGTACTTTACCAAGTACTTCGTAGTGGTTATAAATTTCCCGAACAACCCTGTTATAGCAGCACTTGCTATGGCAAGTGCGCCATGCTAGCTGGCTATCGGTTTAACACACCGGTTGGGGTATTGTCTTTACCCGCACTGTCATCAGTGGCCTTGTTGGCCCTCACTGATCTTACTGTCTTGATATAACTCTCCTAGGTGACTTCTCACTGTCTTCACATGATATTCATTAACTAGGGTGTTTCCTATTCTGGAGACCCCTTTTCTTTGTATTATTTCCTCTTCGTACCCGTCCCACGCGTTTGTCGTGGTTACTGAGACTTGTCTCTTTTGTTTGGGTACTACGTTGTAGTTCCTTAGTTGGTTGATATACCGTTGGCGTATTATCTGGCAACTGTGGTTCCGTAGACACTCGTCTCGGGTTTCATTAATCCATTTCTTGCCTGTTACACGGTTGGTGCGTTGCAAGCTGGTTGTTCTCGACTGCTCTGCATGTCGACCCAGGTTGCCGGAAATTTTCCTCTTATACACAAGATTCTTCATTCCTCGCTATGAAATGCGGTTAACACTGTTTAGATGGAAACCGTCTCCGGGATTCCCAGTTTTCGGGATCTACCGTATGACAGGTTCTCCGTACTCTAAAGGTATTTAATAACAGCCAGATCGGGTATTCCCGAGTAAGAGTGGACTTCCATCTCTCTGGCGTTGTTTCCCAAGTTATATACAGGGATTGCGGAGGGTGGGATGGAGACTGTAGGTTTCCAGTACACACTGGTAATTCCTACCTAGCGTATCTCTCACGCTATCACTAAACCCTTAACCCAAAGTACTTAAATCCTAACTCGGTACTTCCTAAGCTCGGTAATTCAGTCATCAGAGCGATACTTCGCTCTGATACCACTTTTTGTAACACCCCATCCAACATTAACACACTTACAATAAACTGCAGCGGAAATACAAACCTCATCACATTACTTAACTCGTTGGTGTTACACGCCGTTAGCCACCCACGTGGCTAACAAGGCTAATCCATATACATTGTACCGTCTGATGGCTAAATTCCCGAGCAACTACACATATTATCCCTTTCCATTAACACAACAACAACATTCACCTTTCAACTATACCGAGTATTTATAAACTGATGCCGACAACAAATCGGTCTTACTACACCTACTGTATATATACACTTAAATGAACCCATGTACAATGCTACCCCGTCATACTCTCGAACGGCTTCCAGCTCTCTGTACCTGAAATAGGAAAAGAGAGAAAGGGTGGCCCCCAAGGGGCTCAGCACCTTTGCTGGTATGGTAATCCCGCAGCCCACATGCTACCGGGCCACGCACAACTAATTGTCGTCTTAGCATGCAGTTGATTATATTTAAATCATGCATACAAACCATAAACACACAACACTTTGCATACACCCAACAATAGGGCTCAATATATGTCCAACACATCCATGCTTAACAAATCATCCAATGATTCCTTTAACCCTAGGGCGGCTCTCCTCTAAAACGGAGCTACTTCCTTAATGAACGACACGTACCCATTAATCGGGTTATCCTTAAACGCCTCTTGTCACAAACTGGGATTCATTTCCATGATCCACACACTCCATATCCTACAACATATCTCATTCCTCACATAACAAAACATAACAAAACCTTTCTTGTTTCGGCGTACACATGATAACATCGCATTCATTTTAAACACCTAACGTATACATATCATAGCATAGCAGGGGAAATTGCTTAGCACAATAACAACACAAACACCATAAGATCGGTTCACACAAGGAACCTTCCACCATAGTTAGTATATATAGTGAGCCTAGAGATTATTGCCAACCTCATGCTAAGCTCGTTACCAACCTCGTTACCGCCCAGTTATATCGAACGGTTAACTTAAACCCAAGGTGTGTCGGATATAGTAATCCCAAGCACACCGAAATAACATTCGTATGCCCCTGTGGCCCGACGTGAGTCAGTAACTAGCTTTGGATAAGCTAAGGGAAGGTAGAAACCAAATTGGAATACAACCTATACATACACCAAGAGAGCCGAACCGGATATGACATCGACTCCCGTCCATCACACGCGTGGCCGGAACATGACCGGACTCCTCACCCCCCATTAGTACATATATACTTATAAATAAGTAGTTAGAGATCCATTATGGAGCCTACCACATCCACACACCATACGGTATCATAACCGAGTTAAGCACACAAGGGAGGTTCACACACTTGCATACAACAACAATGTCCATCTAACTCACACATAGCCGTGGTTAGAACGTTCCCAAGGTTTGGGCCGTTAACTCCGAATACCGATCACTCATGTGTTCCTAGATTTGGTTAGCTAAGGTTTAACACATATTTGAGGTTAAATGGTATCGGAGGCCAAATTCGCCACATAAATGAATTACTATAAACTCATTACATGTTTTAATCTTACAAGGTGGCAAACACTCAGAAAAACATATTGGCATACAAGCCGGTGTAATCCGATAGGACACAGGTTGCAAGAAAACCATACCTGTCACCGGAGTCCACTTTATCACGTCCACTTATGTTCCTCGAGCAATTCTCGAACAACTGTTAACATCACATGTGTTTTTATTAACATCGGGGTTGCTTGATTATTTAATGTCTAATGCCTATAATTTTTCCCCGTTAACTTAGTTACATAACTTCACTTTTTAACTTGTTTTACTTTCACATTTTATTACAACTTTTCACCCACTTAATTGTCATTAAAACTCACCTAACAAGTCCTTAACAACTTTATAACATCATTACCTATCAATCCCCATCATTACATATCATTTTATAACCTTAAACAACATTTTTGGTCCGACCGACCTTACCGACCGAACTTGTCCAAGTTCGGTCCATTCCAGAACACATTTCCGTCAAAATATTCTACTCCGACCGACCTTGTAAGTTCGGTCGCATGTTCGGTCTATTCCCGAGAGTTTCTTCCCTTTGAAAATTCAAGCCCGACCGAACTTGCCAAGTCCGGTCCTATGTTCGGTCGGTTCCAGAAACTTAATCCGTACACAAAATACAAGCCCCCGACCTTGCAAGTCCGGTCCCCAAGGTCGGTCCATTCCAGAAGCCAATTCTCGTAGGGTAAACTGGGCTCGACCGAACTTGCAAGTTCGGTCGCAAGTTCGGTCTGCCCCAGACCCTTGTTTTCCTTATCTCATTCAACTCCAAACTTCACCACATATATCCTAGTACACCCTAACCTCATTTGGGCACTTCAAACACACTTTTAGCCATGTACCAAACTCTTTAAATCACACACCAAAACCATTTTATCATTCACAAATTCCTTACAAATTCTTAGCACTTGGAATGTTTCCTCCTTAAGATTCCTAAGTGGTATTTCACCAATAATGACCACTATACCAAGGTGTTTCCTCTACACCTTAACATCATCTCTCAAACTTCTTTTCTTACTAACTAAATCTCCTTTTTCACATCTTACCTAAACATCACTTCTTCCTTGGATATCAACATTACCTAAACCTTAAACAACTTCCTAGGTCACCAAAACTTACTTAAAACACTTAGAACTTCTTACACATTTCCCAAATTTGGCCATAGCTTCTCTTGTATATACTCACATCCAAACACTTAGGTTTTTACCTTATTTCATTCAAGAACACCTAAAATCCATCAAACACATTTTTATACACAAACTTCACACATTTAGCACTACATCACAATATAGTGCATAACTTAAATTGCTTGGCACTTAGGCCCTTAAATAACATGGCTCTTAGGCCCTTAAGTTGCTTAAACCATAAACACTGAATTTCCACAATATATAAGCCTTTGACCTGCAATTACACACACCAAGACATATGTTCTTTTACTAGTCTCTTAAGAACACTTTACTAAGTCATTCACCATTTGCTCTTTAGGTAGTTTTTAACAAGCATTATAAGCTCATTTCTCCTAAGGCATTAAACCACATTGAGATAGCATATTTACCTCTTTTTCCTCACAACTTCTTTCTTGTTTCCTTGTAAAACCGGTAAGGTATTTGATTCCTTGTCATGTTCTAAACAATATACAAACATCATAATGAGTATTCAAGCTTTAAGCTTCATCTCATTGTAAACCCTAATTTTACATTGTTTCAAAAACATTAATGTAGTTGTTTTACCTTGATCTTTGAAGAGAGTTTGAATATCTATGAAGAGAGGACTCCACCTAGTCCATGAAAGGTTGGAATGAAGCTAGAACAAAGTCACACAAAGAGCACCATCAATGTGCATTTTCGGTCAAGGTAAAAACATGGAAGAAACTTGATTTTTCTTTGAGATTCCTTACCTAGAAGCAAAGGAGAGTAATAATATGTAGAAAGGTGAGCTCAAGCTCCTTCAATGGTGAATCTCCATGGCACCAAAATTGAGTTCTTGAAGATTTGAAAAGGTAGAAGTGTAGCTTGACCTAACTAAGACAAATATGGTCTTAGAATTTGATTTGGAGCATGGAGTTGGATTTGGCAAGGAAATTAAGATGGAGAAGAGAGGAGCTGTAGCAAATCGTAAATGGAGGAAAGTAGAAGATGAAGAAACCGTGTGAAATGAAAGAAAGAAGGGAATGAGAAGGTAAGTTTGCTTTTGGAGATATTTATGTTATAAAGCAAATAGTACTTTACTTTAAGCTTTACTTTACTTATTTGATATGTTAACAAGAGTGGTGAGTCACCACACTTAAAAACCGGCCCCCCTTTTAGTTAGAAGGGTATAATAGTCTTTGTTGACCAATTTAATTACTTATAACAATATATGTTACAACCTAGCTTATAAAAATCACTATTCACAAAACAAGGCACATAGAAGTGAAATTTTTGATTTCCCATTGATATAGACTTCCAAATGTGATACTATATAGTACACATGTTAATTAAAGAGTAATTATGGACATTTAGCCATTCAAAACTCATTTATAAGACAATTTTTCAAAAACGTGCTTTAAGATTCCTTAAAGCACATTTTGTGTTTTATCTTGTTTTCAAGCTTGGTTTTCTTTGGTAGTTGATTTAATATGTTCATTAACATATTTATAAGATATAGGTATGACCTTTAGGTCTTATACACATTTATCCCAAGCTTAGAGCACATTTTAGCCCATATTGACCTTAAGGTATTTATTTGTGTTTTGTTTGGTTTCATTGTCTACCAAGGTTTCCTAAGGACTTAATTAGCCTTATAAAATCATAATTTTATATTATCAAATCTTGGTAGGATCTTTGGGTCCTAGCCAAGTTCACTCCAAGCTTAAAGCATGTTTTTGCTCAAACCGTGTCTTAGTGTTTTATTGTGTTTTACCATGGTTTAAATGGTTCATTTATGTTTCTAAGGCACTTTTTAGCCTTTAAATACCATAGTTTAACATTTACACAACATACCAAGGTTTGGGGTATTTCACCTCTTTGTTTCATCCTTTCTTGACTTCGCCTTCGGGGTTCTTGTGTCTCCCAGTTTTAAGTTTTGAGAGCTGTTTTGATGTGAGCTCTTTGGATCCTGTGTCACTCTGGGACCATTTGCGGATCGCTTCGTCATGCTGATAGCGGCGTTGCTTCTTTGGATTGATGAAAACATTATCCGAGAATCTGGCTCCTTGCTTACTTTGGTCATCTGGTTGGAAATTCATCATTGGCTGGGTTATTTTGTGGAGTTCATAATATCGAAAAAGGATATATGAAAGGCTCAGCGGGGGTGCCTAGGGTTTAATGTCAGGGTTCAAAAGCTTTTGGCTATGTGGTGCTGTACCTAGGTGCTTCGTCATTCATGACAGTTGTGTATCCGTTCTTTGTTACTTTTCACAGGTCTAAGAGTAAATTTACAAATTATCTCCTTCGGTCGGAGTTATGCCATTTACCTCAGCTTTGAATGTGGTTTCACCCGAGTCGTGTAAAAATGACGCGCTTGTTTGCTCATGGTTTTTCCACTCAAGACACTCTCGCGAGATTTTCACTCGGAAACTTGTTCGCACATTTAAACAAAAGACAAAAGATGACGAACTTAAACTTAGGTTGCCCCCAGTATTGATTTTGGGTTTGTGACAACAATTCGATTGATGTGGACCTTGAACGTCTTTGTGGGTTGTTTGGATATTATGGTGTGAGTTGTGGTGTTTGGTTAGGCATGTTCAAATTTTTAGAAACAAGAGACAAGTCATTCTATTGCATAGTCAGAAAATGATTACTTCGTGATCCTTGAAAGACGTGAGTGCTTTTTTTTAAGTGTTTCGAATTAATGAATAATGCTTTGTACAAAAATTATGAAAATGGAACTATGTTTTATTCAACAAAAAAAATTATGTTGGAAATTACAAACTCGGGAAAACTACCGAAAATGATCAAGGAAACTAACTACTACAAAAGTTGAAAGACAACTAATCAAGAAAAGGAATGCATTTAATGAGAAAAACACTAAAAAAACAACTTTTCTGGTGATGCTTGGGCACACGTGCTCTGCGCTCTCCACCACGTTCTTAGAATTGGAGCCCTTGATCAATTAGATCTTGGATTCTGTGCTGTAGGGCCCTGCAGTGGTCAGTGTCGTGACCAGGCAGCTGATGGAAGTGACAAAATTGATTAAGATCCTTCCCTAAATGTGTAGTTCCTGGCCTCAGGGCGAGCGGTTGCATCGGATATCTTCCTCGGAGCTCTTCAAGTGCTTGTCTTGGTGTTCGGCCGATGTCTTTAAACTCTCTCTGTCGAGAACTCCGTCGGGATGGTTCTGCTGTCCCAGCGCTCCAGCCAAGTCCTCTTGACTGTCGATCGCTGTCTTCCTCATGTTGCCTGGTTCTCTTACAGGTGCAGCTTTGGATGCAAGTTGCTGCTCCCGGTTGTCTGATCACTTTCCTGAGTTCTGTAGCAATTTCTTTGACATTCCCCTTCGATCCTCGGACCCTAATGGAGCCAACTTCAATGTAGTCATAAAGGGTGTTGAGAAGCCTGTCCACTAACTCATCCCGAGCTTGACGTTCGGACTCGAGGGAAAGAGCCTTTGCTTTCAACTCTTCGATAACAGCAATGTAGTTAGATTCCACGGCGTCCATGGCAGCACTATGCCTCTGCTCCATGGCATCGATGGTGGCCATGTGCTTTTGTTCCAAAATTACGAGCTTGGCTTCCATGTTGATTGGACCGCACTTAGGACTTGGGTCTACCTGTTTCCAAGGTGTCCATTATTAGCTAACAAAAGGAAATGGGCTGAAAGATGGCACTTCACAAGATAGATCAAAACAAACTTAGGCTAAAAGCAAGTGGGCCAGGATACCCAGAGAATGAGGTGCTTGGGTTGGAGTATCTTTCAGACTATGAACTGGAATTTGGACTAAAATCTAAACAGATGGCTTTGCTTGGGCCTGAGAGGTGACACCTAGATCTAGGGCTTTGGGCTAGGGCTCGAATAAGTGGTCTACCTAGACTAGAATGAGCCCTTGGGCCGGAATGTGTTTGGGCCTGGAGTAAAGCACATGGGCAGGAATGGTCCCTAAATCACAAATGGGTGTAACCTTCTTTGGGCCAGAGAAGATGGTTGCTAAGCCGAAAAAGATTTTATTCTCAGAACTTGTGAGTTATTTCAAGTTCAGGTGGATTTCTTTTTTATGGGCCTAGAACTAATTGGATAATTCAAATTGGGCCAGAAGAGAAATCACCTAAGTCTAAGCTTTTGGGCCGAAGCCGCCAACCTCATGGCCGTAAACAAGTAGAGCCGCCAATTCGGGTTGGGCTAGGTTGATGTAGGAGAAGTTCCTATCAATCTCTAGGCTGGGTAGTGGGCCGATCATACAAGCAAACAAGGCCCACACAAATTCAACATGTCCTCACTAGACGTTTAAATCAAACCGGGTATGGATCGATCCGGAGAGGTGCTTGGGGCATGGGCCCAGGTCACCAAAAAGGAATAGGGCTTGCACGCTATTCTCTTTGGGCTACCCCACTTTTTTCACATCACCTAAAGGTGTGTGTCTACGGTCAGGTCTTTGACTGACCAAACAATGGGCTAGGTAAGGACACTGCCAGGAAAACGCTTGGGGCTAAAGCCCAGGTATTAAGGGGGCGTGGTTAGATGACATCCTCCTCATTTCCCTCGCTTATTCACATCACCTAAAAGGTGTGAGTCCTGACAGGGGACCCTCAAACGGGTCCCGGGGTGAAATCGGTTTGCGTGGACCCTCGCTCTCATATGATGTAAAGGTACAGAAAATTAAAGTGCGCACGAAAGTAAACAATCAGAGCAATAAAGCCATAAATAAACATTTTCGAGTTAAGCCCTCTTTCTTAAAATTAAGAATTTTGTCCCCAGCAGAGTCGCCAGTCTGTGAGCCTCGATTTTTAAACCCTATCCTATGTTGATTAAAGCTGATTATGATCTAACCGGGTTTTAGGTCAACTTATAACCTAAGATTAATAACTATGTCATATAACAATAATTATTAAAACTTAAGCTAGCTCACTGGAACCTATTATGAGTCGCCACCTAATTTTAACCTAGAGTAAATTAGGAAAGGTAGAGTTCGGGTTCGGGGGCTTGGTATTCAACTTAATTAGGGTTCAATTACTTTCATTACCCCTAGAAGTCGTTTTTCCTCTACTTAGTTTAATTACGGCCTATTACGAGTCGTTTTAACCTAAGTGCGCGAGCTTCTGTTTTTTTTGTGTTTTTTACAATTTTTGACAAAAAAAAAGTGAAAGTTGAAAGTACCTAAACTAGGGTTTCGGAGGCAGAATTAGGTCAAATTTTGTTTCCGTCCGTGACTAGGACCTAATGTCCGTACCCACGGACCCTAGTTAATCAATGTGGAAGTAAAAGTCGAATTAAACAGAAAACAAAAATTTGAAAAGTCCGGGGCCACGGAAAGGATGTCCGTGGGCAAGAACATTGTTTAGAAAAAACCTAAAATTTGAAAAATTTAAAATCCCGCTGCCGTCCGTGGTCCCGGACCACCCACGGACAGGGGTTTTATGGTGGTTCCCGAAGGTGTTTTAGCTCAAAATTTATGCACGTGTAGCCTAAAGGTATACAAGACGTTAGTAATTGAAAGATTTCAGTTTGAAGCCGAATTATGCACGAAACTTAACGAACAAGTAACAAGGCAGAAACAAAAACAATTAGCAATACAGAAGCCAAAAAGGGTTGGTTTGAACCCAAAATATTATACATGGCTATAATGAAGATTTGTCCAAAGCAAGAAATTGCTTTGAATATGTCAAACATGGCGATGATGTAGTTTTGTGAATGAGGTGTTTGAAAGAAAATTGTGCAGGACAAGAAACTGTTGAAAAAGGTGCCAAACGTGGCAATGTTTAAAGGAAATTTTGTCTACTGAAAAGGGAAGTGAAATTATCATTTCATGACTAAAAATTTCAGACTTGCACTTTGTTTCTGGAAGATAAACGTGCCACTGGTGGGAGTATATGTTTTTTTTGTTTTTGGGGCTTTTCTAGTGGTGGTAGGGCTTATGATGAGCCATGGAATTTATGTGGAGGCAAAGGCTTATGTGGGCCTGTGTGGTATGATGTAGAGGTAAGGGCTTATGTGGGCTGTGTGGTATGATGTGGAGGTAAGGGCTTATGTGGGCCAGTGTGGTATGATGTGGAGGTAAGGGCTTATGTGGGCCTGTGTGGTATGATGTGGAAGTAAGGGCTTATGTGGGCCAGTGTGGCATGGTGTGGAGGCAAGGGCTTATGTGGGCCTGTGTGGTGGTGATGGTATTAGTGGTGTTTAAGCTTTAGGTTCCAACTGGTGTTGTCATAGCAATTTTTAAAACCAACAATTGCCCCCAGTATTTTTCTTAGGACAATCTGAGCTAGAGTTCATGGCAATCGATCGCGATCGATTGCCCCCAGTATTTTTCTTTTAAACGTGCAAACAAGTCTCATCCTCACAGGGTCAAGGCTTATGCTTTGATGTGGTGCTTCTTAACCTACACTCGACGTGTTTGGTGTTTGTACTTGTTTCCTGCTCACGGTCACAACTTCTAGACCATTGAATTTGATATGTGATGAATTTACGCATTCGATCTGTTACTTTCACGTGATTGGATACGTAACTACCAAGTCGAAAGACTTTGAGGCTTACAACGTGGCCATGGGATGTGATGGAAGAAAACGGGACCATGGAGGGATGTTTGAGGTATATGGAGCTTAAAGGGTGACCAAAGCCACACCTTGCGTCTTCTCTCGGATTCATCTTCTTGTCTTGAAGTCATCTAGCTGCTTTGTGTTGACGTTGTTTTTGAGCTTCTGGACTTGGACTTTTGAAGTTGTCCTTTACACCATTTCTCTTATCTTTGCCATTTGGATTTCTTCGAGGCACTTCAGGTTAGCCTTTTTGTTTTATCCTTTTTTGATTTTGCCTACGGGGTTCTTGTGTTTCCCGGTTTTGGGCTTCGAGAGCTGTTTTGATGTGAGCTCTTTAGATCTGTGTCACTCTGGGACCATCTGCGGATCACTTCGTCATGCTGATAGTGGCGTTGCTTCCTTGGACTGATGAGAATGCTATCTAAGAGTTGACTCCTCGCTTCCTTTGGTCGTCGGGTCGAACATTCATCATTGGCTGGGTTATTTTTTGGAGTTCATAATATCGAAAAGGGATATATGAAAGGCTCAGCGGGGGTGCATAGGGTTTAATGTCAGGGTTCACAAGCTTTTGGCTATGTGGTGCTGTACCTAGGTGCTTCATCATTCCTGATAGTTGTGTATCCGCTCTTTGTTACTCTTCGCAGGTCTGAGAGTAAATTTACAAATTATCTCCTTCAGTCAGAGTTATGCCGTTTACCTTACCTTTGAATGTGGTCTCTCCGGAGTTGTGTAAAAATGACACACTCATTCACTCATGGTTTTTCTGTTCAAGAAACTCTCGTGAATTTCTCACTCAAAAACTCATTCATGCGTTTAGACGAAAGATGAAAGATGATGAACTTCAACTCAGATTGCCCCCAGTATTGATTTGGGGTCTATGACAACAATTTAAATGATGTGGATTTGGAACCGCTTTGTGGATTGTTTTGGATGTTTTGGGGTGAGTTGTGATGTTTGGCAGGGCATGTTCAAATTTTGGGAGACAAAATACAGGTCTTTGCATTCCATTGTCGGGAAATAATATTTCATGAACCATTTTCTCAAAAGAAATTTAAGTAAAACAGAATCCCCTTTTTTTACCATTTAGACTTGAAAAAGCCATCCACTTGTGAACATGAGGAAGAAGATGATTTAACAAAATCAATGCTTCTTATTAGTTGTTTGAAAATGATCATTTTTTGAAAACTGTGAGAGGTGCATTTGGCAGGTTATGTAGTAGAATGAATGGGAACCCTGAAATTTCTGTTGAATCCGAATCCTGCTGAACCGTCTAAAGTCGGCATGCTGAAGACTCGAGCTCTTGACCGCCGAGACGTCGCTAAGATGGATGTGTTCGTCTTCTTTTTGGACTGTTAGTAGGCTCTTCGAAATACCTGAACTAGGAATGCGTATGGATGACGCCTGAGAGACTTGGGCTTGAATGTGAGGTGCATGGGTTGAAACGGTTTCATAAATGTGGAGTAGGCACTCGGGCCTGGATGAATTGAAAGTGAGGCACACATGCCAGAATGATTCATAAGTGGGTTGGCACTTGGGCCGGAATGTGTTGTGAGATTATGGCACTTGGGCAAAAAAGTGTTTGACGATGTGGCACTTGGGCTGGAATGTGTTTGGGAATGTGGCACTTGAGCCAGAATATGTTTGGGAATGTGGCACTTGGGCCGGAATGATTTGGGAATGTGGCACTTAGGCCAGAATGTGTTTGGGAATGTGGCACTTAGGTCGAAATGATTAGGGATTGTGGCACTTGGGCCGGAATGATTTGGGAATGTGGCACTTGGGCCAGAATGTGTTTGGGAATGTGGCACTTGGGCCGAAATGATTTGGGATTGAAGTAAGACATATAGGTAGAGGGACTTCTAGACTAGATTGGATGTGTGGGCCTGAATGCTCTTAATCTGGATTTGAGGCACACAGGCCGAAGGAACTGTATGAAGTATGAATGGGCCACTGGGCTGAGAGAGGAACTTTGAAGTCCGAGATTTATTTTGAAGTTCTTGTTGGGCCTACGGGGCAGAAACTGGAATAAATGAGTTGTGCAAACTATCCTGAATTTAAATGGGCCGAAAACAGATGGTTCTGATTGGGCCTGAAAGCTGGTACCCAGATCTAGGATTTTGGCCAGGACCCAAATAGAGATTACCTAGACTAGAATGGGCCTTGGGCCGAAATGGAAAGGCCTGATTGATTTTCATGTCTTGTGGATTATTTTAAGTGGATTTATTTTTCGTGGGCCTAGAACTAAATTGGTAATTCAAATTGGGTTGAAAGATAAATCACCTAAATCTAAACTTTTGGGCCGAAGCCCGAACAAATAACTCACACATTCAAATCAAGCAGGGCCTTTGGGCCGCAAATAAATAAGCCGCGATATCAGGTTGGGCTGAGTTGATGTAGGAAAAGTTCCTATCAATTTCTAGGCTGGGTAGTGGGCCGATCATGCAGGTAAACAAGGCCCACACAAATTCAACATGTCTTCACCAGACATAAAATCAAACCGGGTATGGATCGATCCGGAGAGGTGCTTGGGGCATGGGCCCGGTCGCCACAAAGGAATAGGGCTTGCACGCTATTCTCTTTGGGCTTCCCCACTTTTTCCACATCACCTGAAGGTGTGCGTCTACGGTCGGGTCTTTGACTAACCAAACAATGGGCTAGGTAAGGATACTGCCAGGAAAAAGCTTGGGGCTAAAGCCCAGGTATTAAGGGGGAGTGGTTAGACGACACCCTCTTCTTTTCCCTCACTTATTCACATCACCTAAAAGGTGTGAGTCCCTGACAGGGGACCCTCAAACGGGTCCCGGGGTGCAATCGGTTTGTGTGGACCCTCGCTCTCGTATGATGCAAAGGTGCAGGAATTAAAGTGCGCACAAAAGTATACAAACAATGTAATAAAAGCTGTAATAAACAATTTCAAGTTAAGCCCTCTTTCTTAAAATTAAACAAGTTAAAAATTAAGAATTTGTCCCCAGTAGAGTCGCTAGTCTGTGAGCCTCGATTTTAAACCCTATCCCATGTTGATTAAAGTGATTAGGATCTAATTGGGTTTTAGGTCCACTTATAACCTAGGATCAATAACTATGTCATATAACAATAATTATTAAAACCTAAGCTAGCTCACTGGAACCTATTATGAGTCGCCACCTAATTTTAACCTAGATCAAATTAGGAAGGGAGAGTTCGAGTTCGGGGGCTTGATATTCGACTTAATTAGGGTTCAATTACTTTCATTTCCCCTAGAAGTCGGTTTTCCTCTACTTAGTTTAATTACGGCTTATTACGAGCCGTTTTAACCTAATTGCGCGAGCTTCTGTTTTTTTGTGTTTTTTTAGCATTTTTTGACTGAAAATAAAAGTGAAAGTTGAAATTATCTAAACTAGGGTTTCGGAGGCAGAATTAGGTAAAATTTTGTTTCCGTCCGTGACTACGGACCTAATGTCCGTACCATAGACCCTAGTGAATCTATGTGGAAATAAAAGTCGAATTAAACAGAAAACAAAAATTTGAAAAGTCCGGGGCCACGGACAGGATGTCCGTGGGCCTGGACATTGTTTAGCGAAAACCTAAAATTTGAAAAATTTAAAATCCCGTCGTCATCCGTGGGTGTCCGTGGCCACGGACAACCCGTCCGTGGTCCCGGACCACCCACGGACAGGGGTTTTCTGGTGGTTCCCGACAGTGTTTTCGGCTAAACAATTATGTACGTGTAGCCTGAAAGGTATACAATATGTTAGTAATTGAAAGATTGCAGTTTGAAGTCGAATTATGCACGAAACTTGACAAACAAGTAACAAGGCAGAAGCAAAAGCAATTAGCAATACAGAAGCCGAAAAGGGTTGGTTTGAGCCCAAAATTTAACAGAGAGTTAATAAGGTTGTGGGGAGTTAGAAAAGTAGAATTATAACCTGTTTTACCTTCGAATTCAAGATGATTCTTCACGTTGGGATTCTTCGGAGGCTCCGATGATGCCGGTTCCGGATTGAGTTCTACCCAATCTTTTGGTTGTTGATTTTTGATGATGTTCTTCACGTGTTGGAGGTGGTTTGGTTGATGTTTGATGATTGTTGATGTGTTGGGAGTTGAAAAGTGTGTTTAGGTGGTGGTTTCGGGGGATTTTTGATGTGATTTTGGTGCTTGGATGTGTAAAAACGTGGGGGACTTGTGACGGCTAGGTTTTCTGGTTGCTTAGGGTTCTTGAGGTTCTGATTTGATTATGGGATAAGGTTCCTTATATAGGCTTCCTTAAAGATAGAAAAATCCGGTAAAAACTAAGATTTATTGACGTTTTAGCTCAAGAGCTTCCAAAAGGAATTTGATTATGAAATTTAACACATGGGTAAAGGATGATATTTCTGATTTTTCTAAAGTGGAATCGAATTTTTTGGATATTGGAATATTTTTAAATTCAATTTCTCGTCAGATTCAATCAGAAATTGCTAGAAAATTATTGAAAATTCGAAAAATCAAAATTCTAACGCCATTATACCCAAAATGTCATCCTCTATCATGTGTTAAAATTTCAAAGCATTTTGAATTTATTTGACCCTTCTTTGGAGGAGAGAGAAATCATATAGGGGGCTTAGGAGCCTTGAAAAATTACGAAAATGCCCCTGGAGATGACTAAGCTGTCCCTAGTACTCTGAAATGTGCCGATCGAACTGGGAACCCTCGCTACTAGCCTATTAGTAGAGACCTTCTCTTTGGGGCGGGCGGGGGGGGGGGGGGGGGGGGGGGGGGGGGGGGGGTTGAAATTTTGATATAACAACAACAAAACAAACATGAGCACATAATTTACCTGATTAGTCTCGTGACTCAGGAAGACAACTCAACAATACAAGAAGTGCTCACCGTCGATACCGGTGTGTAGATTTATAATAGTCCACAATCTGAATACGCCAATCACAATCAAATAAATTGAAACCCTATCTAAGTATTAGACCTTACCCTTCTTAATCTCTATACCAGCACCAGGGAAGAACTCTACGAAATCGAGAAGGAACGAGAATATTGTATTTGAGAAGGAAGGGCGTAGAACGACGCGATGAAGAAGAATAAGAGTGTGGAGGATCGCGATTTAAATAGACTATTATTAGTATTTTAGAAAGGAAAGATATTACGTGAATCAATATTGTAATTTATTTGAGAGGAGAGAATAATTTAAGTGACCAATAGGAAAGAAGTAAGAAAAATAAAATAATGAAGTAAAATGAAGTGAGGAATAAATTTGATCGATCAATCAGGAAGGGATATCTGTGACTGTGATTATCTTTAAAAGGAGATATTTATCGAAAAGAAAAAATTTATTATTGGGTAAATAAATTTGAAAGGAATAAGGTGATCGTTGTTTCATCAATAGAAGATGGAATATTAGTATTTAAATAATTCAAAAGAAGATAATAGAAGTGTATAGTAATTATAATAAATTCAGAAAAAACATAAGAAAAGATATGGTGATTAGTTTAACTTCCCTGGGCCCATATAATGATACTAATCCTCGGCTAGTCTCACAATTCTATAATCATACCAGAATAATAATTAACTTCCCCATACCAACTATATAAATGTATTTCCTAATTTGGAAATTCACGGGTATTTCACTTTCAGCCCAGTTTTCAAAAGTGCCACGATCAGGATTGTCTTGTCTGTTGTAGTAACTCGACAGTGGGAGGCTAGACACCTAGATGCTAAAAACGCTTTCTTACACGGTGAGTTAGTTGAGATAGTTTTCATGGATCAGACCCTAGGTTTATGTGATTCATCTCGACAAGATTATGTATGTCAGTTACAGAAGTCCTTATATGGACTAAACAATCTCCGCGGGCTTGGTTTCAGAAACTATGTTCTCTTCTTACACAGATTGGGTTTTCCTGGAGTAAAGCTGATACAACTTTATTCTATTGTCATTCTGCTAGAGGAACTGTGCTGTTGCTAGTGTATGTTGATGATATCTAAATTACAGGTAGTAATACAGGTTGGATACAGGAGGTTAGTGACAAGTTAAGTCATGGTTGTGCTTTAAAGACCTTGGAAAGCTACATTATTTTCTTGGGATCGAGGTGACTTTGACTCCCCATGGGTTATACCTGACTCAAACTAAATATATAAAGGATATCCTTGAGAAAGCAGCTATATTGCAGGATGCCAAGCCCATGCGTACTCCCTAAGTCCTAAACAAAATTCTACTATCACAGAGACACAACCAGTTGATGCTACCTTTTATAGGACTATAGTGGGTGCTTTACAGTATGCAACACTTACAAGACCAGACATCTCTCACGTTGTTAACCTTGCTTGTCAGCATATGCATCAACCCCAGGCAGTTCACTATCATGCTGTTAAACGCATTCTCAGGTACTTGGTAGGCACCACAACCTTGGGTATTCTAATTATCCCTCAAACCTCACTCGCTCCTGTTGCTTATCCGGATGTAGACTGGGAAGGATGCGAATTAACCCGGTGATCAACAACAGGTTATTGCATTTTCTTAGGGTCAAATTGTGTATCTTGGCTCTCTAAGAAACAGCCTACAGTATCATGATCCAGTGCAGAAGCAGAGTACAGAGCTCTTGCTTCTGCCGCATCAGAACTGACATGGATGGGTTATATTCTAGCTGATATTGGAGTGCCATGTACCTCTAAGCCTGTGCTATTTTGTGACAACCAAAGTACCCTTCATCTTGCTTCAAATCCAGTGTTACATGCTCGCACGAAACACATTGAACTCGATTACCATTTTGTGCGAGAAAAGGTGGTCCAAGGAGTTATAGCAACGAGATTTGTCCCATCTGCTCATCAAGCAGGAGACATCATCACCAAAGATCTTACTTTTCCCAATTTTATCTTTAATCGATCCAATCTAGGCATACGTGCTACTCCTACTAAGCTTGAAGGGGAATGTAAAGATAACGAGATATAAAGAGTTAGTTAGTATTGTTTTGAGAGGTTGTTACCACTAGTACAAAAATGCTCTATTTTAACGCCCCTATTTCGGTGGTTGTACAACAACCGCATAAATATGGCGCTTTCTGAAAAAGGTCAGGTACCTATTTTGGCGAATCTTAAGTAGAAACCGCCGAAATAGGTCTTTTTTAATTTTTTTTAAAAAATATTGAGGGCCTATTTCGGCGGTTTCTACTTAAGAACCACCGAAATAGGTCTGTTTTATTTTTAAAAAATATCGACCGCCTATTTCGGCGGTTTCTACTTAAGAACCGCCGAAATATGTCCTTCTTAATTTTTTTTAAAATATCGACGACTTATTTCGGCGGTTTCTACTTAAGAACAGCCGAAATAGGTCTTTTAATACCACCCCTTAGGTTAACTCCTCACATTTCACCCGAATACAACCTTTCCCTCCGTCGAACTGCTGCTGTGCGATTGAAGAGGCGATTTCGTCGCCTTCCTCCGCTGCGTCCACCGTCGTCGCCGCCAGTTGTCGTTGCCGCCCATCGTCGTCGCTGCTGCATCCGCCGTCGTCGCTGCCTCCGCCGTCGTCACCGCGTGGTAACAGCAACGGCAGCGTAGTCACACTGCAGGAGGCAAAATGGGTAAGTTCGATTTTGACCTAAAACTTGTGGGTTTATTGTGATTATTGCTGAAAGTGAGGTTGAATGTGAATGTGGATGATTGAATTAGTGGAGTGTGTGAAATTTGTGTATATATGCAGTATTAAAGAAGTGAAATTATATGTGCACACAAGGTGCTCAACAAAATGTTTGAGTGAAAAATTGTTATTTTTTTGCTCATTTTTGTGTGGTTGTGCCTTTGTTTTTGATTTTTACTTTTTAGTGGTTACTTGAATTGGATTAGATAGGCTTACATAAACATATTTCCTTTGTTTAATTCTACGTCAAATTTGATTAGTTAGGATTACGTGTTTTTTTTAATTTTGTATGTTTATTTTCAGTACTTTTCTTTTATTATTGTTTTATTTCTACTTTGTTTAATTCTACGTAAAATTTGATTAGTTAGGATTATGCTTGCTTTCGTTTTAGCCTTTTAGGATTTATTCGGATTGTTTTGCTTTTCGTTTTTGATTTTACGTTTTGGTTTGTTTATTTTATTTATTTTGTCATTACTTGAAATGGTTTTATAGTATGTAGTTCGTTTATCTTTTCTCTTAGTTCAATTAGGATATATTTACTTGCTAAGTTTTAATTTTATTTTTTTCAATTTTATTTCCGTTTTTATTTTATTTCGAGTCAATCAATTTTATAGTTTTATTTTTGTGTTGTGTTTGCTTAGCTTTGATTTTGTAGGAATTATTTTATTTGATTTTAAAGTAATGAAATTATATGTGCACACATGGTGCTCGACAAAATGTTTGAGTGAACATTTGTGTTTTTTTGCTCATTTTGTGTGGTTATGCCTTTGTAGGGGGAAATCATTAAATGGGCTCACCAGATTGAAGTCGTACGGGGCTGAATACACTTCATTTGTGAACCCGTAATATACTCAACCTACATCTTCATATTTTTAGCTTATTGCATATAATTTTGCAATGCTAATTACGAACAATTAACATACATAAACTAATGACTTTCTATTCTATCTATAGAGAAGTGCTTAAGAAACTCCCTAGTCATTGCACGGTAGATTGAAAGCAGAGTGGAAGAACTGGTAATATAATCTAACTTATCTTTTTCTCTTTTATACTTTGTATTTGATTTCCACAAATTATTGAAATTTGGTTTGATGAACAAATTTGGTTTTAGTTTGATTTGTGATGGAAATTTGTGTTGTTGAATGATTGGTGAATGCTAAATAATAAGCATGGGATAGGTAAAATTATGCAAAGGTCATGCCGATTTTTTTTTAACAAAATCTCTTCGTAATTAATATTGTGTGATGTATGTGTATATGTATAACAATATCTAAATTTTTTCTTTATCGGGTCTCACTACATTTAAGTCCGTGAACCACCTCTCTTGTTTTCCACCTTCTTCCATCACCGTTGCAGTTTCCTCTTCTGTGTACAAGTAAGCAACTAAAATTTGCTTTTTGTTGATAATTGTGATTATATATTCAGATAATATAGGTGATAGTATATAATTTAGGTTGAAACCTTAGAGTTAGGCTTGCGATACGCATCCAGTCACGCTTCATTAGAGTATAAATACATAGAAACAAATGCAATCCATGGTACAAAAACATTTTCATTTTGAGTATACGGTATTAATCGTACCGTTTTATGTTTCAAATACGGTATGGAGCGTGACTAGATGTACAGTGATCGAGGGGATCACTTTGACAACATGTTGAAAGAGTTTTGCAAAGAGGCAGTGCAACACAAGGACATGACAAAGGCGGAGAAAATACCTTGTCCTTATGTTGACTACAGTGTCATAAGGAAATTTTCAAACATTGAGGAAATTGAATTCCATTTGAAGACCCGCGGTTTCATGCCACTATATAGGAGATGGACTTTTCATGGAGAAAGTGTTGAACATAATGTCGGGTCCTCGTACATTAATGATAGGAAGAGGATGAGAACCGACCACACATTTGATTCTGTCGAGTTGGAACTCCCAAGTGCTTCCGGAGTCAATGACAGTGAGCTGACTTTTCATGATGAGCGAATAAACGAGATGCTTGATAACGTTGAGGATAATTTTGTCAACCGGCCGGATGAGTATCAAAGGTTGTTGGACGCATCCAAGACGGTGTTGTATCCTACGTGCACTAAGTACACAAAATTGACGGCTATAATGAATTTGTTCAACCTGAAGGGAAGATATGGATTGAGTGACAAAGGTTTCACGACATTCCTCGAGCTGATTCATGATATGCTACCGGATGAGAATGGTCTCCCTACCACCACCTATGAGGCAAGTAAATGGGTGTGTCCAATGCGTATAGAGTACAAAAAAATTCACGCGTGTCCAAACAACTGTGTGTTGTACAGGGGTGAATACGAACATCTGGACAATTGCCCGAAATGTTCGTTGTCCCGGTATAAGCATAAAGATGGTGAGTACTCCTCCGTTCAGAAAAAAAGCCCTCCAGCTAAACTACTGTGGTATTTGCCGATTATACCCAGATTCAAACGGTTGTTTGCGAATCCGAAAGATGCAAAGAACTTACGATGGCACGTAGAGGGTAGAAAGAGTGATGAGGAATTAAGACATCCAGCAGATGGACCTCAGTGGAGAAACATTAATAGACAGTTCAAAGAACATTTTGGGGGTGAATATAGGAATTTGAGGCTTGGGCTATGTACTGACAGGATGAACTCGTACGACACGTTAAGCAGTCAACACAGCACTTGGCCCGTTTTGCTAGTGATCTACAATTTGCCTTCATGGTTGTGTATGAAACACAGGTACATAATGTTATCACTTTTGATATCTGGCCCCAAGTAGCCAAGTAATAATATTGATGTATACCTCACCCCATTGATTGATGATTTGAAGTTGCTGTGGAATGAGGGAACCGTGGTGTATGATGCTTATGCAAGGGAAAATTTGACGCTCAAGGCGTTGTTGTTCTGTACGGTCAACTACTTCCCCGCATACGGGAATATGTTTGGATACACTGTGAAAGGAACATTTGCATGTCCGGTGTGCGAGGATTACACATGTTCGGACCGTTTACAAAATTGTGGTAAGAATGTTTACATGTGTCATCGACGTTTTCTACCTGAAGATCACCCATATCGTAAGAAGAAGAAACTGTTCAATGGTGAGGCCGAGACTCGTGTGGCCCATCTACCTTTGACCTTTGAGGAAGTGTATGCAAAGGTTAAGGACATTGTGAACGTCTTTGGAAACTCATCGAAACCGGCAAAGAAAATTTGGAAAAAATGCTCTATCTTCTGGGATCTACCGTATTGGCGTCATCTGCCTACCAGACACTGTTTGGATATCATGCACATCGTAAAGAACGTTGGTGAGGCAGTGAGTGAGACTTTGCTCAACATACCCGGCAAAACGAAACACGGATTTAAAGTGAGAAAAGACATGCAAGCTGTAACGCCCCGGTTTACCACCACCATATACTTAACCCTCTTTTTTTAAGACATGTTATAACTGAAATAACATCATTAGCTTGTATTATACATGCGTCAGTTTTTACAAAAGGTCCCCTAATACTATCACCGGGGGTTACCGCCACACTTACTAAAGACTAGTAAGTGTAAGGCTACTTACCACCACCACCCCTACGTTAGCTTTCTTACAATGCTACTCTACTACCAAAAGAGTGACACAACCAACCCATCACTTTACACCTTAGTACCAAAGACCCCTTTCCAGCCAACCACTAAGTTAGCTCCTACTCCTATTTTACACCAAAAGTAAAGGGGTATCAAAAGACTATTACATCGCTAGTATCTAGCATGGGGCTACTTCCATATACTCATAAACAGTGGAAACTTCATAGGTAATAGACTGACTGCTTCCATTCTTTGGGTGCCTAAAACCCTGTATCTTCTTGTTCCACTCCTCAAGCACTATCTCGGTGACCCCAGGCTGAATACTTCTATGATAGGTGACAAACATGAAAATATAGAAGGTATCGGTGGACTCGTCCTCAGTGCAGAGAAGGTGACCATCCAGTTACCCTGAATTCACAGAATTCATATACACAGGAAAATACAAACAAACAAAATCAGTAAAAACTGAGTAACACTACCACACCCCGAAAAAACTTTTTTTCTCTTTAAAACCTTTGTTTCCAGTAAATATTAACAATTATAACAAATCAGAAAAGATCTCACACCATTTACCTGTACCAAGAATTATCAAGAGATAATTAATATCATATACAAGATATTTCCAAATGAAGTCCACCACCACCCCACCCACCCTATGTCCTTAAGTGTGCACACCCCCCTATTGAAAACTTCTGCCCAATAGGAGTAGATCATAGTGGCAGCTCCAATTCATTAGTAGGAGCTTATATTGTTGTCGGAACATCGTCTTGGCCTTAAAGGCTCTCACAAGAGGCATATCCTTAGGATAACCATGATATCAACATCACACAATACTTTCCACCACCACCACAAGAGGTTATCCTTAAACTCATTTACAAACCATGAGTAAGATATCATAAACCAGCTTAAGCACAAGTAACACAAGTAGTAATTCACACATCAAGCTCACCCACTTGTAAAATAACCTTAATAACATCATAACAACACTATTTAAGCTTCAATAAATCAGAGAATTAAACAAATTCCAAATAACCACCTTAGAAAGCTTAAAAACTCATTTTTGACCAAAATCACTCTTTACCAACTTAAATAACTTCCCAAAGGGGTCTCGGCCTAAATTTAACCATTTTCCTAGATCCACAACAAAAGTATCTCCACAAAATTTCAGCTCAAGATCAATTCGGAAACCCATCCAACCATTCAGAAATGCTTAAAGCACATTTTCTCACTTTTAGCTCCCTTACCATGTCTTACCGACTTAAATATCTCCATTCGACTTTATTTTTCAACCATAACCATATATTCATTATTCAAGACTATCCTAAAAATGTTAGCACAAACCCATGTCGGAAACCCATCTAAACAATTCCTAAAGCTTAAAGCTCATTTTTTCCCATTTTCAAAGGTCCTTAGAGTTTTCCTACTTCCCAACCTTATTTAGAATTTATTTTCTAGGATATTCACTAAATATTCATCCCTAGTTTACTGTGAAAATTTTAGGAAAATAGGAGATAGGATTCGTAGGTAACCAAATAGAATGACTTAAGAAAGAAAATAAGCTTTAAAGGTGAAAGTGATGTGCATAGATGTTACCTGTCCTCTCCTAGCCATTTTGGTGTTCTTCTACCTTGATTATAGGTTGCTTGAACTCAAAATCCCCACCAACCAAGTCGCCCACCTTGGAGTTTGGCTTCCACTCCTTAAACTTGCCTTTTTCCTTGATTTTAGCTTAGTTAACACCTTAAACTTGTATTTCTAATGGAGGAGTGTTGTTGCCTAAGCTCCAATGGTGTTTTCTAGCTTGGTAGAAAAAGGGTATATGAAGAAGAATGGCCACCTTGCTCACCTACCATGGCCGACCTCCACCCCCGCTTTTTATACTAAATTTCATCCTTATCCTTTAACATATAATCATTAAGTCTAGAATTCTCCTTAGCCATTGATTGGTGCCAAGTGTCCAAAACTAATCCTAACCATTCATACATAACCGACCTTGAATGGATAAGGAGGGAGCAAGTTGCTTTGGTAATCATTACAAATAGTAAGGAGATTATGAATAGTTGTAAATAGTAACCGAGATATTTCTCCTCCTTTCTTTGATATTTTCGGCCACCACCTTAGGCCATGTTTGGCTTGAGATTTTAATGGGTATTAAGACTATATATGTAGGTATGTTAATACTAGTATGGGTTATCAAGTTTCAGGAATTTCCTCGGGTCACTTCTGAGCTCTTACGAAGCCTCGTTTGCCAGAACCACTACGGGGCTGTTCACTTTGAGCTAACAAGGAAAGGGAAACGGTTTCATTCCGTTTGATATTGTTTGTTTAGACTTTTTAATAATTTTGTTTCCTCAAATTTCATTTTTGTAAACCCCCAAAATCCCTCTTTCCTATTCCCCGCATAACCCCGTGGAAAACTTTTCCCTTTCCTCCAACTTTCTCTCTTTCTTTTAGGTAAATAATTATTTTTTCCCAAAAAACGTTAATCATCATTTGAAAAATTATTTTTCTTCTCTTTCCTCTAAACAAATAATTAATTCCCCTCTCTTTCCTCAAAATAATTATTTTTGCTCTACACAAATCATAGTCACGGGTGAAAAATTTCTAGAAAAAAATGTTTCTCTGACGAATGAAACTCCTAAATGATAGTAGATTCGTTAATATACAAATAATAATATTTCATTAAGTTTTTTTTGCAAAAAAATATTTTGCAAATCTAATAATAATAATAATTTATTTTACTATTTAAACTAATATTAGATTCCCAACTTATCATATTATTTTTAAAATTTAAAATGAATATTACCTGATTTGAAAATGGTAAAAAAAAGAACATAGAGTTATGGCGTAAGATTTTAAAAACAATTTAAAATATACAATTAATTAATAATATGGGTATTATAAAAAAATCTGGAATAATTTACATTATAAAAATGATTAAATACGCTGGAATGATTACATTTTAGAATGGAGAGATATTACTATTGAATGAAATAATAATAATTTTCAGAAAAATGGGATGATTCCAATGTCCAAAACCAAAAAATAACAAAGGGAATCATGGGGAGTTCTATTCCGTTTCTGGGTTGGAACCAAACAGACTTTTTGATTGGGGGGGAATCGTTTCTTTCAACTTTTGGAACCAAAAGACGTTTGATTGGGGGGAATCCGTTTCCTTGTCTCGAAGTGAACGCCCCCTAAATACTGAAAAATGTAACTAATTTGTCCTATATTAAAAGAAGAAAGATATGATTGTTTGTTTCCTTAAAACACTCTCAAAAGTATCTAACACACTTCCTAAGGTTGATAACCACTCTCAGTTCCTGAGGAATTTAGTAATTTTCGGGAATTTTAGGAATCCTGCGAAACTAGGGTTTACCGGGTGATTTCCGGGAACTAGGGTTTCTAATGTTCACCTAACACTTCCAACTAATTATAACCTTCCCGATCCTTGGAAATTAGGGTTTTCCTAAGGTTTACAGCTAAGTAAGGCCCTAATCACAGTTTAAGAAATTTGGGGTATTACACAAGCCATGGGTATAAGAAAAGAGTTACACCCATAGGAAAATGAGAGACGAATATACCTACCTCCTGCATGCTACACACTTTCAAGGAATGAGAAGATCAGCTTCTGCAAATGTATATACTCGGTAAAAGTACCGTCCAGATATTCTTCAAACTGGAAGAACATTGTATCGATGAAGGATTTGAAACTGTTAGGCATGAAATCTCACGATTATCATGTATTGATGTTACATCTTCTTCCAGTAGCAATCCGAGGGATATTGCCGAATGATGTCAGAAATGCGTTAACCAGATTGTGTTTCTTCTTTAACGATGTCTACTGTAAGGTAATTGATGTAAACTCTCTCGATGATCTACAACGTGAAATTGTGGTCACATTATGTCAATTAGAGATGTATTTCCCACCATCGTTCATTGACATAATGGTGCACTTGATAGTCCACATTGTTCGAGAGATCCAATATTGTGGTTCGGCGCTACATGTACCCTATTGAACGATACTGTTATACCTAAAATTTTGACCCCCCCTGGTTAGGGTCTACGAGGTTTTAGTGTTGTGAGGGTTTAATACCCCGGATCTAAAATGGTGATTAAATTACTCTAATATGATTATTAAAGGCCTAATGGTGCCTAAAGAGTATTGGTAAAGAGAATAAAACCAAAAGAAAAGAGAAAACACTTGAAAAGTGAAAAACGCTAAAATGCGCGTTAAATGAATATAAGAGATATATGATCTCGAGAGGGTCCGAGATGGATTCCTAAGGCTTAGTTAGGCCTAATTAGTGTACGGGAATGATTCCCGAAGTAAACGGATCCAAATAATGGATTAAAAATACTAATGGAGTTTAAAAGCACGTTTTTCGAGAAAACCCGAAAACGTGACTTTAAGTGGTCAAACAGACCCATAAAAATTATTGTTGATTAAATAACTATAAACAAATATTAATGGAAGCTTAATAACCATTAAAAATAAAGAAAACGAGAAAAATCCGAAAAACGGGCCCGGTTAGTGAATAGTGCCAAACCGGGTAAAATAACAAGCGTTTTCTTAAAAGACGAAAAACGCTCCCAGCTTGTAATATATATGGGCCGGTTTTAATTAGTGTGTACACACACATTAATGAGCTTGCTAGCTAATTAGTAATACGATGACAAGTAAATAAGTAAAGCAAAAAGTGAAATAGTAAAAAGTAGTTTAAGTACTCTCTCTCACCTTTCTTTCCTTATTTCACGATTTGCCCCAGCTCTCTGTAAACTCCTTCTTCCTCCTCTGTACGTGAGGCCGATTCCAAACAGATCACCACCACCAACTTCTTCTTCCATTATCTTGTTCGATTCTCCACCAAATCACACAAAATTATACCGTTAGATTCGTATCGGCGAGGGCTACGTTTTCCACCCCTCAAAACCTTGATTCCTCCACCTTCACTTCCATGGGTGTTGGAGCTTTCGAAGCTTGGGGAGCTGATCTTGACTCTCCTTCACCACCTTGATGCCTTAAGGTAATAATAAGTAAGAGCTTAGACCATTTCGAGCTAGTTTTGCAAATTTGGAGAATTTTTCCCCACGTTGAAAATTCTCTTCCGTTTCAGCCGGTTGCACCTTGCCTTTGTGGAGTTTTGTAAATGCCCCATTTGATTGCTAAGCTCTTCATTTGGACACTTGAAGGAAATCCCTAAGCTAAACCCTAAAAACTAGCTTTTGTAATACTAGTTTTTGTGAGGAACGTGAGTATTAAACTAGCTGTTGTATGTGGTTTGGGGATACGATTGTAGACAGCAATCTATACCCTTTGTTTGGTGTGGAAACAAGAAGAGAAAGAGAGAACAAAGGAAGGAGGAAGAAGAGAAAAGAAAACAGAAAAAAAGTAGCAAGGTAATGAACTAAACATGGGATGGTTTTGCTCTCTGTAAAACATGTTTTTGAATGTGAATAAATGACCTTGCTAAGTGTGGCTATGATGCTACAATATTTACTGATGAGTGGAGCTGTCTTAATGAGGTT
Source organism: Limonium bicolor (assembly GCA_023374045.1). NCBI lineage: Eukaryota > Viridiplantae > Streptophyta > Magnoliopsida > Caryophyllales > Plumbaginaceae > Limonium > Limonium bicolor. The sequence continues at coordinate 229,503,795 of CM041778.1, forward strand.
TTAGTGTGGGAAACAAGTAATGAGATTAAAATTTTATATGTGTGATAACATGAGGGAATTCATTATGTAGTAGCAGCGATGTTAGTGCTTATGTAACAGGGATGCAAAACTGATTTTTGTGAGTTGATTAGTGTGTGGATAATGCTTAGGAATGTAGACAAACCTTGTCAAAATTTGCCTAGGAATGTATGGGCTTGAGTGTATTGATGCGTGGAGTTAGAATGATAAGAAAGAAAGGATTGAAAACTGCATCAGAGACAAGAAACAAGGATCTGTAACAGAAGGAAATTACAGTGAAATGAGTTAAGTTAACAGACAGATATATAAAGTGGGTTAGGTTAGTTTTGAGTGCCTAATCAATGTCAAAACATGCTATAATATATGTAGGGAGTGGGGAAGAGGTTGGTATAATATTGGAGTGGTAACATAATCAAAACAAGAAGAAATCTCGTTTCTGTAAGTGGTCCGGGTCTGTAAACAAGTACAGAAACCCGGACCTGGGCTAAAACACGGCAGAATGTTGTAACAGAGGAGTGGTCCAGGTTTACAAACCAGGACACAAACCCGGACCACCCCTAAAATACACCCGAGAGGTTTCTGAATTAAGGGTCCAGGTTTGTAAACTAGCATGAATACCCGAACCACATCAAAAACACACCCGAGAGTTATAACAGGGGTTGGTCCGGGATTGTATACCAGGACACAAACCCGGACCACATGTAAAATTGTCCAGAGAGTTTAAACCGTGTCTGGTCCGGGTTTGTAACCCCGGACACAAACCCGGACCAGTGTAAAAATGTACCAGAGAGTTTTTTTAAGTGCCCTAATGGTGGGGAAGTGAATGGAAATGGTTTTAGATGATGTTTAGGCCATGTTTGGTGACTAATAAAGGTCCTAAGAAATGTAAATAAGTTTGAGAAGTGAGTGAGAAAGTTGTGAGTTAAGAACACATGAACTGAACTAGGAATAACGGGATAACAGGGTTAAGTACGGGAGTATTAGTTTTACTTACCGTAACACATTAATGTTAATATAAGCATTTGAATGTTATCAGAGGATCGTGTGTGAACCGAGCATGGTGAGATGACACGGTAAAAGTAAAAACCCCGGTGAAAGGTATGATTTTCTCATACTCCGCGTGCTAACCGAGTTACGTTGATTTGTGTGTTTGTGTGCCGGCTTAATCAAGATTAAAGCATGAAAATAATCCATTGTTTGATTATGTATGTCTTGTTGTATGTTGAATGTGCTAACATACTTGTATGCCGGTGTGGTCTAACATAGAGTAAAGACCGACTCATAGTGAGTAACGTTTGGCTAGAGACCCATAGATCGGGTCGATGCTTAGGATAACGAAACGTGCAAACACACAAACTATCCGTTAAAGTATAACGATAACGCAAACATACGAACTCCCTAGAATGTGAGGGGATGTGCGGGTTGAGTAATTACCCGATAACGGTTAGTAAACCATAATGACACAACCCACGAAACTAATGAGAGTGGAAAGATAAGTGAACCTCCTTCAAGAGGATTGAAGATAGTTCGAAGATGTGAACTAGTAAAGAGGGTAAAAGAGACCTAAGGGATTAGTAGCTCCCTTGAGACATGGTCGACCTCCTATATGAGGATTTTACCGATTTAAGAAAATAACCGAAAGTATGAGTAAGTGGAATGTATGGGAATCTCCTAAAACCTAAGATTAACCGAACTAAAGTAATGTTCCCAAGTCATTAGAAACATCGAGAGTGATGCTTCTAGACTAATATACATAATATTATTATAACTCCTAGAGAGGAGTGTATGAGAATGAGAGTAGTCCAAGAGTAGTCGGACCTAAGTAAAAAGAGATAGGAACTATGAGAGAGTTCTGTGAGCTAGTTGAACCTTCCCACCATGCTAGACCCGGAGTAGGGTCGAAACCGGGGAAGTAAGACTATGCTTGAGAGCCATGAGTTTTGGCCTAAGTATGTATTCAGAGTAGCAAGCGTGACGTAGGAGACCTGTAGTGTCTCGAGAATCTACAAGAGCTTGAGTATGAATAACCCAAGAGTGTGGGTGAGATAATGAGTATAAATAACCCAAGAGTGTGGGTGAGATAATGAGAATAAGTAACCCGAGAGTGTGGGTGAGTATAGTACGAGTAGCCCAAGAGAATGGGTGTGTATATGAATAAGTAACCCGAGAGAGCGGGTGAGGTATTGAATAAGTAAACAAGGCATAGTGAGGTATAACCCTCAAGGCCTAAGAGTAACAGATACAACTAACAACCTTGTTATGTTAGTTAGGAATTGTGTTCCGTGATTGGATGTAGATTCCTCGAGTATTACACGTACTCTTTGTATTGCTATGATGCATGTTGTTTGACTAAAATGAACTCCATGTATATCCGACAAAGTGGTCGGCGTACCCCGGTTAGCGCTCGGGGTATGCGAATTTCATATGCAGCTTTAAGCTGAGCCCCTAGGGGCAACGTTTTTATTCGCAGGTACACCGAAGACGAAACCGTACGAGAGTAGGACGGGGTCGGTGATAGCATGGGTAGTTAGATTGTAATTACTTATGTATTGAACGAGGTGTAAGACCGAATATGTTATCGGCATCCATATAATGTAGACTCGGTTTAGTAAGAAATGATTTGAGTAAAGTGTTGTATTGTGTATTCGGTTATTCCAGTCCATCAGACCGTTACTGTATGTGAGTTAGGCCTGGTTAGCCACGAGGGTGGCTAACGGCGTTGTATCACCCTCTGTTGTATTTAGAGTTCCGCTGCAAGTTTAATGGAGAATTGTGACAGTTTAAGAGGTAATGACGAGATTAACAGTTGGGGTGTTACAAAAAAAATGGTATCAGAGCGAAGTATCGCTCTGATGACTGGAAATACCGAGCTTAGGGAATACCGAGTTAGGAATCAGAGACTTAGGGCTAAGGGTTGAGTGGTAGCGTGAGAGATGCACTAGTTAGGAACTTCCAGTATGATCTGGATACCTACAATACCTTACCCGCCCTCCACAACCCCCGTATTAAAAGCTCGGGAAAGAACGCCAGAGAGACGGGGAAACCCGATCTGGCAGTTATTTAATAATTCAATATGAACCAGAACCTGTCAGACGGGAGATCCCGAGAACCGGAAACCCCTGAGACGAATCCCGCTGGAACGATAATAACCGCACTCAATGACATGAGGTCGAGAAATCCTAATCCAAGAAGACCAGAATCTGTGGCAACTTGGGGCGACATGCTTAGCAGTTGCGAGAACCCAGCTGGTCGAGCAGCAGCAAGAAGGATGCACTAACCGTGCAACAAGGCGGATTCATGAGAACTAACGAGAACCGGGACACATGTCTATGGACCGCCATGGTTATGTAATACCACTAACGGTATACTAACCAACTAAGAACCTAGTTGAGAGTAGGTACACCCACCCTGCCACACCCGAAGAGGTCGCAATACCTAACAGACATAGCTTAGACAGCTACGAGCATAACTACAAAATACACCCGAATAGGACTACAGAAGTAGTGCCTAAATAACTTAACCTCGGTAACCACAATGAAGACGTGGGAATGAGCAACGAGGTAGATCACAGAACTAAGTAATTAAGGAACTTCGAGAATGGAGAAGCACCTAAAATGACATGTCAGGATGAATGAGAAATAACTCTTGAGGAGTAGTGATCCCACTAAAGGATCAAAGGAAGAGCCGACAAGGCTAACAATATAATGCGAACTATACCGTGACCGGTATGAGTTAACCTAAAAACCGCCTGTACCGCGCACTTGCCACGGCAAGTGCAGTAAAAACGGGAACTATTAAGAAGAGCTTTGACAAGCGACCAGTACTTGGCAAGTACCAAAATGGCGAGAGAAGCCAATATAGCACCACAAACCCTAAGAATTCTGAAACGAGACCTTAGAAAGGCCGAACGGCCTAACCATCGTATTAAGAACATACCGGTCAGCGAGAAGCTAGACCTGGTAAGAAGTAACCGGCATTTAAGTGCCATGAAGATTCTACTTTCAAGACTCAAATTATTATTTTCAAATACAAAATTTTCCAAAACCCCCAAATTTTAAAACCAAACCAGGTAACCACGGTAATTATCATAGGACGATATAAGAGGAGTTGGCAACAGAATACTTCACCTAGGCGTGACACCGACACTACAAGTGTACACAAACGAGACATGGAACGACCGCACTCCGAAGGAGCTTGCTGGCCTGACAGACCAATTATGAGTTAGTCGGGCAAGTGGTAACGTATCAATAAGATACTCCATGTATGTATACAAGTAGAGTACGGAACACGGGAAGTAGCCCACTCCATACTACGGACGAAAGAGCCAATTCAGACGAGAACAATTGACTACCACGAATGATCAAAGAGAAGAACCCAGGAAGATGACGGGCCTAAATGTGTAGCGTAAAGAAGTGCGGGAAGCACAGAGTATTAAGGATAGACATGGGGTATGTTTCAGGAATCCTGAAAGAAATACATAATAACTTGAATGAATACCAGCGTAAGCGATACGACGAATGCCTAAGATGAACATATTAATGTTCGACAAACGGGATAGAGATCCCACAGTATACCTCACTGAAGAGAATAACGACCTGACCAAGAAGGTAAAGAAAAGCGCCGATGGTCTACCCAATAACGGGAGACATTACAACCCTAAATGGGATAGTTCAACATATGTGTGACCGCAAGGCGGGGTAAGAAACTGAACGTGCCCATGAGTTAAAGCCAGATGCAATGGCACAACTCAGTAACACCCAGGAGCAATCCGTGAAGGGTGCCGGAGTCAACAGTAGTTGAACAAAACAACGTGTTGAGAACACAAGTGTAAGTGAACACTCGGGTAGAACCCCGAAGTGATCCCATACAACACGGGATACCCTAAATTGCCAGAGGGCATGAATTAATATTAAGATACTTAACGGGCCTTCCATTTAAGGAAGTGTGATGAGGCAACCATATCAAGAGCCCAGTAATACCTCCAAACCATTCAACGGTATACGGAGAATAAGAAACTTGTGTAAACAGCCCGCAAAGAGCATGGCTCGAGGCAATATGGCTTGTAAGCCAGAAAACCAACTACAATGTGTACATCCAAACGTTGCAAAACCTATGCTTAATGGCATAAAAGGAATTGTGGAGAACGAACCACTACCTTAGAGTGGGGGATACCACTTGTTATTATGGGGCCTATGAAGCGGTACTTGCGTAAATCCTCCAGAGAAAGGCTACAACCTATGTATGTAATGTGAAACCGTTAAAGCGGTGTAATAAAACCTGAGCATGTGTATATTTCCAAGGAGTATTTGAAATCAAATAGTCTGTAGAAAGGCTTGATAGCAATGGAAGGAAACCGATAGATTAGTCGGATGAGTAGTGAACACGGCATGTGTGCAATATGAACTGCAGAGTAAGCAGTGCGCAAATGCGTAGAGAAAGTTAAAGAGTAGCGTATTGTTGAGCCAAGTGAATGGCAAGCCATAGTATAAATGGCAGGAATATATGAGCGGAAGCTAAACTAGTAGCGGACGCCATTGTGTAAGCAAATGCTGTAATGAGTAAGAACATGGTACACAGCGAGTGGCCATTGTAAGAGTATAATCAGATAATGATATGAAGCTGATGAGAAAATGTGGTAAAGGAGACATAATCATTCCTATCTCATGAGAGATTTACCGTCAAGGGTTTACGCTTCTGCACTCTGTATGACTGAGTGTTTTGGTATTGCACTTGTGCGGTAATGATCGAGTGGGAGAGCCAGGAATTGAGAAATGTCAACGAAGCCTGTTGAGTTTGAATCTAGAGAAATGACCGTGCGGCCGATGGCCAAAGATGCACGAAGAACGTGGGCAGTGACCCACAGGTCCCAGGACCGATGGATGGTAAATGCAGAGTAGTATGAGGAAGAATTCTTGTACCGAAACAAGTAAACAAACATAATTAAGAAGCAACTATTAAACGAGGAAGCACTACATGTTAAGTAGCAGCTTGACCTCAACCGATAATAAGTCGGAAAAGGTAAGTGAATAACCACGAAGGTATACAGAGTATACAAAATAGATTTCCAGAGAGCTGGAGAGAAAATCTATAACTCATCGAATTCGCATACGGTAAGAGATACCTAGCGATGATTGGGAACCTTTATTCCCAAGTCAAAAAGGATAGAAAGGGAGTGGATAATACATTGAGAATACCAAAAGAGCGAGTTAAGCTCTAGTTATCAGGTCACGCAGCAGAAGCTTGTGGACCGTAATTCAAAGGTTAAGTATACCTAGCAATTGTGAGTAATTGGCTAATCCTAAATGCCTTGAAGTCTTAGAGGCTAGAACCGAACCCGGTTATGAGTTAATTAACCGCATTGAAGTTAGAACATTTCATGATACCCGAATTAGTGAACCAATGTTCAGCGATAACATATGAGTTGTTACGCGGGTGTAACCCCTTTTAGGGGGGGGGGGGTAGGGCGAGAAACCGCTTAGAGTATGTTTTACGTATAGGTGCGTAAACTACTATGTGCATAGCACAAAAGAAATTATTTTAATGATTGGAACTTATGTTACAAAAACATATGTACCCATTCATTGTGTAATAATGATTATTGTGCATGAGTGATGCATGTAACGAGTATATAATATTTATGAAAAGAGGAGTAGAGAAACTCCTGGGAATGAGAATCCCTATAGTATACGTCTACTGTGATTAGACATGAGTTATGATGAGCGAGAATCGGTATGAAACCGATGTGTAACCTAGTAGGGAGTGAGTTCCCTAGGTGATTTTATTTTAGAAGGATTGATGGAGTGAGTTCCATCCTTTGGAGTTGCATGAAGAATGCTTTAAATTGAGTAACAATTTGACTAATGAGGCCATAAGTATGGGTTGCTTAGGTAAAGCAAGCAAAGTAAGTTGATGATGACAGGATGACCTAAGTTCTAGGAATTAAAGATAAAATTAAAATTAAAATGTTTGATGATTATGACTAGAAAGAGTAAAAGATAGAAAACGAAAATGTTTGACTATCTGATTGTTTGAAACTGACGTGGGAGGTGGAACTTGATCTGCTAGCGATCAAGGGAAACCGAACACAAATTGGGGTGGAAGGATAGTTCAACTCTGATGCTGATCACATCAGGGATGGATGATTCCTGAAGCTCCCTATAAGTGGTCACAAGTAATCACTCTAAGAAAAGATGCAGCTACCATAAACCGAATTTGGAGTTGTGTGATGTTTTAAAAAGAATTTTCAAACAGAATTTGAAAAAGATTTTTCTTCAAGTATGAAGATGGAAATAAAAACTGGTTTTTAAACCGCTATCACCCGCCGATGGCTACAGCCTTAAGTCTTGATGACCGGTAGAACGATGGGCGCGTATTAGTTTTGAAACCATTGCACTGTACGTGCGGCGGTCCTAAGTGACCGGTTGGGGCGGTGACAGTGTGTGATTTTTCCAAAGGCAGCGGGACGGGGAGAGTACCCTGAGACGATCCTGTGTTGAGTGAGTCAACCAGAGTGCCTGAGGATATGTATATGTGTAACGTTTTGATCAGAACCGAAGGGACCGTGGGCCAGAGAGAGTAAGTGCCCAGTAGTCATGAAACGGCCGTGGACCAGAGAGCGTAAGTGTCCAACGTGACCGGTACCTGAGGGATCAGTAATGTATTACTCAATATGGATTCGAGGACTGTAGTGCCTTCTTGTCTTCGGACCGATTCCATGGAGAGAGTATAAAGAGTATTTTTGATTGCTATACATGCTGTGATATATGTGTGGTATGTGTAGTGTGAAATGAGACTGACTTGTGGAGTCTGTAAGGTTACACATGTATTACAACCTTGGCATAGCGTGCCCATGAGAGTAACGATATAAGATTCACCAACTTTGAGGACAAAGTTCCTAAGGGGGGTAGATTTTAATACCCCGGATCTAAAATGGTGATTAAATTACTCTAATATGATTATTAAAGGCCTAATGGTGCCTAAAGAGTATTGGTAAAGAGAATAAAACCAAAAGAAAAGAGAAAACACTTGAAAAGTGAAAAACGCTAAAATGCGCGTTAAATGAATATAAGAGATATATGATCTCGAGAGGGTCCGAGATGGATTCCTAAGGCTTAGTTAGGCCTAATTAGTGTACGGGAATGATTCCCGAAGTAAACGGATCCAAATAATGGATTAAAAATACTAATGGAGTTTAAAAAGCACGTTTTTCGAGAAACCCGAAAACGTGACTTTAAGTGGTCAAACAGACCCATAAAAATTATTGTTGATTAAAACTATAAACAAATATTAATGGAAGCTTAATAACCATTAAAAATAAAGAAAACGAGAAAAATCCGAAAAACGGGCCCGGTTAGTGAATAGTGCCAAACTGGGTAAAATAACAAGCGTTTTCTGTAAAAGACGAAAAACGCTCCCAGCTTGTAATATATATGGGCCGGTTTTAATTAGTGTGTACACACACATTAATGAGCTTGCTAGCTAATTAGTAATACGATGACAAGTAAATAAGTAAAGCAAAAAGTGAAATAGTAAAAATAGTTTAAGTACTCTCTCTCACCTTTCTTTCCTTATTTCACGATTTGCCCCAGCTCTCTGTAAACTCCTTCTTCCTCCTCTGTACGTGAGGCCGATTCCAAACAGATCACCACCACCAACTTCTTCTTCCATTATCTTGTTCGATTCTCCACCAAATCACACAAAAATTATACCGTTAGATTCGTATCGGCGAGGGCTACGTTTTCCACCCCTCAAAACCTTGATTCCTCCACCTTCACTTCCATGGGTGTTGGAGCTTTCGAAGCTTGGGGAGCTGATCTTGACTCTCCTTCACCACCTTGATGCCTTAAGGTAATAATAAGTAAGAGCTTAGACCATTTCGAGCTAGTTTTGCAAATTTGGAGAATTTTTCCCCACGTTGAAAATTCTCTTCCGTTTCAGCCGGTTGCACCTTGCCTTTGTGGAGTTTTGTAAATGCCCCATTTGATTGCTAAGCTCTTCATTTGGACACTTGAAGGAATCCCTAAGCTAAACCCTAAAAACTAGCTTTTGTAATACTAGTTTTTGTGAGGAACGTGAGTATTAAACTAGCTGTTGTATGTGGTTTGGGGATACGATTGTAGACAGCAATCTATACCCTTTGTTTGGTGTGGAAACAAGAAGAGAAGAGAGAACAAAGGAAGGAGGAGAAGAGAAAGAAAACAGAAAAAAAGTAGCAAGGTAATGAACTAAACATGGGATGGTTTTGCTCTCTGTAAAACATGTTTTTGAATGTGAATAAATGACCTTGCTAAGTGTGGCTATGATGCTACAATATTTACTGATGAGTGGAGCTGTCTTAATGAGGTTTTAGTGTGGGAAACAAGTAATGAGATTAAAATTTTATATGTGTGATAACATGAGGGAATTCATTATGTAGTAGCAGCGATGTTAGTGCTTATGTAACAGGGATGCAAAACTGATTTTTGTGAGTTGATTAGTGTGTGGATAATGCTTAGGAATGTAGACAAACCTTGTCAAAATTTGCCTAGGAATGTATGGGCTTGAGTGTATTGATGCGTGGAGTTAGAATGATAAGAAAGAAAGGATTGAAAACTGCATCAGAGACAAGAAACAAGGATCTGTAACAGAAGGAAATTACAGTGAAATGAGTTAAGTTAACAGACAGATATATAGAGTGGGTTAGGTTAGTTTTGAGTGCCTAATCAATGTCAAAACATGCTATAATATATGTAGGGAGAGTGGGGAAGAGGTTGGTATAATATTGGAGTGGTAACATAATCAAAAACAAGAAGAAATCTTGTTTCTGTAAGTGGTCCGGGTCTGTAAACAAGTACAGAAACCCGGACCAAGGCAAAAACACGGCATAATGTTGTAACAGAGGAGTGGTCCGGGTTTACAAACCAGGACAGAAACCCGGACCACCCCTAAAATACACCCGAGAGGTTTCTGAATTAAGGGTCCAGGTTTGTAAACTAGCATGAATACCCGGACCACATCAAAAACACACCCGAGAGTTATAACAGGGGTTGGTCCGGGTTTGTATACCAGGACACAAACCCGGACCACATGTAAAATTGTCCAGAGAGTTTAAACCGTGTCTGGTCCGGGTTTGTAACCCCGGACACAAACCCGGACCAGTGTAAAAATGTACCAGAGAGTGTTTTTAAGTGCCCTAATGGTGGGGAAGTGAATGGAAATGGTTTTAGATGATGTTTAGGCCTTGTTTGGTGGCTAATAAAGGTCCTAAGAAATGTAAATAAGTTTGAGAAGTGTGTGAGAAAGTTGTGAGTTAAGAACACATGAACTGAACTAGGAATAACGGGATAACGGGGTTAAGTACGGGAGTATTAGTTTTACTTACCGTAACACATTAATGTTAATATAAGCATTTGAATGTTATCAGAGGATCGTGTGTGAACCGAGCATGGTGAGATGACACGGTAAAAGTAAAAACCCCGGTGAAAGGTATGATTTTCTCATACTCCGCGTGCTAACCGAGTTACGTTGATTTGTGTGTTTGTGTGCCGGCTTAATCAAGATTAAAGCATGAAAATAATCCATTGTTTGATTATGTATGTCTTGTTGTATGTTGAATGTGCTAACATACTTGTATGCCGGTGTGGTCTAACATAGAGTAAAGACCGACTCATAGTGAGTAACGTTTGGCTAGAGACCCATAGATCGGGTCGATGCTTAGGATAACGAAACGTGCAAACACACAAACTATCCGTTAAAGTATATAACGCAAACATACGAACTCCCTAGAATGTGAGGGGATGTGCGGGTTGAGTAATTACCCGATAACGGTTAGTAAACCATAATGACGCAACCCACGAAACTAATGAGAGTGGAAAGATAAGTGAACCTCCTTCAAGAGGATTGAAGATAGTTCGAATATGTGAACTAGTAAAGAGGGTAAAAGAGACCTAAGGGATTAGTAGCTCCCTTGAGACATGGTCGACCTCCTATATGAGGATTTTACCGATTTAAGAAAATAACCGAAAGTATGAGTAAGTGGAATGTATGGGAATCTCCTAAAACCTAAGATTAACCAAACTAAAGTAATGTTTCCAAGTCATTAGAAACATCGAGAGTGATGCTTCTAGACTAATATACATAATATTATTATAACTCCGAGAGAGGAGTGTATGGGAATGAGAGTAGTCGGACCTAAGTAAAAAGAGATAGGAACTATGAGAGAGTTCCGTGAGCTAGTTGAACCTTCCCACCATGCTAGACCCGGAGTAGGGTCGAAACCGGGGAAGTAAGACTATGCTTGAGAGCCATGAGTTTTGGCCTAAGTATGTATTCAGAGTAACAAGCGTGACGTAGGAGACCTGTAGTGTCTCGAGAATCTACAAGAGCTTGAGTATGAATAACCCAAGAGTGTGGGTGAGATAATGAGTATAAATAACCCAAGAGTGTGGGTGAGATAATGAGAATAAGTAACCCGAGAGTGTGGGTGAGTATAGTACGAGTAGCCCAAGAGAATGGGTGTGTATATGAATAAGTAACCCGAGAGAGCGGGTGAGGTATTGAATAAGTAAACAAGGCATAGTGAGGTATAACCCTCAAGGCCTAAGAGTAACAGATACAACTAACAACCTTGTTATGTTAGTTAGGAATTGTGTTCCGTGATTGGATGTAGATTCCTCGAGTATTACACGTACTCTTTGTATTGCTATGATGCATGTTGTTTGACTAAAATGAACTCCATGTATATCCGACAAAGTGGTCGGCGTACCCCGGTTAGTGCTCGGGGTATGCGAATTTCATATGCAGCTTTAAGCTGAGCCCCTAGGGGCAACGTTTTTATTCGCAGGTACACCGAAGACGAAACCGTACGAGAGTAGGACGGGGTCGGTGATAGCATGGGTAGTTAGATTGTAATTACTTATGTATTGAACGAGGTGTAAGACCGAATATGTTATCGGCATCCATATAATGTAGACTCGGTTTAGTAAGAAATGATTTGAGTAAAGTGTTGTATTGTGTATTCGGTTATTCCAGTCCATCAGACCGTTACTGTATGTGAGTTAGGCCTGGTTAGCCACGAGGGTGGCTAACGGCGTTGTATCACCCTCTGTTGTATTTAGAGTTCCGCTGCAAGTTTAATGGAGAATTGTGACAGTTTAAGAGGTAATGACGAGATTAACAGTTGGGGTGTTACAGAGGGGCATTTCGATCAAGTAATGAGAGATTCCGGCTCGATTGACACATTCCAGAGCATGGGGAGCTGTTTCGTCGTTGTCAGGGGCGTTTTCGTAATTTTTAAGGCTCATAAGACCTCCTATAGGCTTTCTCTCTCCTCCAAAAGATGTCCAAATCAGCTTGAAATGCTTTGAAATTTTAACCCATGATAGAGGATGACATTTTAAGCATAATGACGTTGGAATTTTGATTTTTTGAATTTCCAATAATTTTCTAGCAATTTCTGACTGAATCTGACGAGAAATTCAATTTAAAAATGTTCCAACATTTAAAAAATCCGATTTCACTTCAGAAAAATCATAATTGCCATCCTTGACACGTGGTTAAAATTTCACAGCAAAATTCCTTTAGGAAGTCATTTAATTGAAATGCCAAAAAATCTTACTTTTACTAGATTTTCTTTATCTTTAAGAAAGTCTATATAAAGGGATAGGCTTTTTGATAAATAAAGAATCTCATAAGCTCTTAGAACCCTAGGCACTCAAAAATCTCCTCCATAGCCAGTCTCCCACGTTTTTGCACCTTCAAGCACCAAAACAACACCGAAATCTCACCGAAACGCGTTTTCCAATTCCCAACACATCAAAAATCATCAAACATCAACCAAACCACCTCCAAAACGTGAAGAACACCTTCAACAATCAACAACCAAAGCTCGGGTCGAACCCAGTCCAGAACCGGCACCATCGGAGCCTTCGAAGAATCCCGACGTGAAGGATCCTCTTGAATTCAAAGGTAAAACAGGTTGCAATTCTATTTTTCTAACTCTCCATGACCTTATTAACTCTCTATCAAATTTTGGGTTCAAACTAACCTTTTTACACTTCTGTATTGCTAATTGCTTTTGCTTTTTCCTTGTTACTTGTTTGTCAAGTTTCGTCCGTAATCAGACTTCAAACTGCAATCTTTCAATTACTAACGTATTGCATATCTTTCAGGCTACACGTGCATATTTGTTTAGCCGAAAACACCATCGGGAACCACCAGAAAACCCCTGTCCGTGGGTGGTCCGGGACCACGGACACCCACGGACGGCGGCAAATTTTTTTACAATTTTAAAATTTAGGTTTTTCTAAATAATGTCCGGGCCCACGGACAGCTTGTCGTGGCCCTGGACTTTTCAAAATTTCATTTTTTCTTAAATTAGACTTTTCTGTATAATTAGGTTAACTAGGGTCCATGGTCTCGGACATGGGGTCCGTGGCTACAGACGTAAACAAAATTTAACCTAATTTTGCCTCCGAAACCCTAGTTTAGGTATTTTAAATTTCACTTTAATTTTCTGTCAAAAAATGTTAAAAATACAAAAAAATCAGAAGCGCGCACTTAGGTTAAAACGGCTCGTAATAAGCCGTAATTAAACTAAGTAGAGGAAAAATGACTTCGAGGGGTAATGAAAGTAATTGAACCCTAAAAAAGTCGAATATCAAGCCCCCGAACCCGAACTCTCCTTTCTTAATTTACCCTAGGTCAAAATTAGGTGGCGACTCTAATTAGGTTCCAGTGAGCTAACTTAGGGTTTAATAATTAATGTTATATGACATAGTTGTTAATCTCAGGTTATAAGTGGACCTAAAACCTGACTAGATCCTAATCAATCTGATCAACTTAGGATAGGGCTTAAAATCGAGGCTCACAGATTGGGGACTCTGCTGGGGAGAAATTCTTAATATTAACCTGTTTTTAATTTTAAGAAAGAGGGCTTAACTCGAAAGATTGTTTATTTATGGCTTTATTACTTTGTTTATTTACTTTTGTGCCCGCTTTAATTTCTGCGCCTTTGCATCATGTGAGAGCGAGGGTCCACGCAAACTGATTTCACCTCGGGACCCGTTTGAAGACCCCTGTCATGGACTCACACCTTCTAGGTGATGTGAATAAGTGGGGGAAAAGAGGAGGGTGTCGTCTAACCACACCCCCTTAATACCTGGGCTTTAGCCCCAAACATTTTCCTGGCAATACCCTTACCTAGCCCATTGTTTGGTCAGTCAAAGACCCGACCGTAGACGCACACCTTCAGGTGATGTGAAAAAAGTGGGAAGCCCAAAGAGAATAGCGTGCAAGCCCTATTCCTTTGTGGTGACCTGGGCCCGTGCCCCAAGCACCTCTCCGGATCGATCTGTACCCGTTGGACTGAGGCATTTTGTGAGGACATTCGCATTAACTCCCTATGCAAGACTCTTGTGCATATGTTTTTCCTAGGCCTCAGGCCCAATATCTGTATCAGTCCTTCAATCTCTTCTAGCCCAAATGAAACATTTAAAGGGTTTTGATAGTCCAAATACTTCTCTCACCCCAAAACAAAAAAAACACAAAAAAATCCTTTAGGCTGATTCTTGTTACAAGCCCGATTCTTGTAATACCCACTCGTAAGACCAACGAATCTGGTAACCCAAAAGTTTAGTCCTGAGCAGACCCTTCCAAATTTTAGAGTCCAGCGTTTATTGCAGCTCACTAACTCTCTGCCTGTGTTTCCAAGTTTAGTCCCAGTCCCACTCCCGCAATACTGAATTATCTTTTTGCTCAAAACAGGCAGCACCCCTCGCAGCTAGGATGTCGTCTGGAGTTAACGATCGAAGTACTCAGCTCACTGAGCTTGTTGATTTGATAGGGAAACTAGCTGAGTTAGAATTTATCCACAGGAGTGCCTTGGAAGATTTAAGCTCAAGATTTGTGTCGGCTGCAAGGGAAGCGAGAGCTCTCATTCATGCTCTCGGAGAAATCATCCCTTTAGATCTGGCTCCCAATGAGGACGGGGCCAAGTTACCGGAGAACCAGGAAACACAAGAAGAGCAGGCCGCACAGGTGCCCATCGTAGATCTGTAGCAGCCGTAGAGTCAGATTCTGAGAGTACTTATAAGGCGGAGGTTAGTCCAACTCAAAGCCCCGCGGTTTCACGGGCGGCATCTAGGGGCATATCCCAAGCAGTTCTGTCGTTTCCACCTACTCACAGGCCACTCCACAATAATTGTCACAATTTGAGGTCTAAAATTTTGTTATTGGCCCAAGAAGGAAAAATCCAGATTGCAACCCTAGTACCGGAGCTTCTCCGCAAAGCCGAAAGGGAATTCACACCCATTGGATGTCCCTTAAGCCAGGCCTTTGAGGAGCTGCAGGACGAAGGCTAATACGACCGCTCATTCCTCGCCATGGAGAGACACGAAAGGGGAGTAGGCTCAGTCAGTTTTGCAGGTACCATCAGCTAGCGGGACATGATACCAATGATTGTAGAGCGCTGAGACATCGGATCCAAGACCTCATCGATCAGGGATATCAGCGTTTGGATGACCTCGAGACTTCAGAGCCCGAAGTTCAGTGTGCTGCCTTTACTGTTTTCTGGGATGACAAAAAGCCGGCACGAGGGGCAGGACGGAAGCCCACATCCACGGTCAGCTTTGTCCCAGCAAATGCTCACATTACCCAGTCGGGCAAGCACTACGGATCACCTGAAAGGCCGTCGCAAGGGGAAGAGCGAATGTTGTCTCCCCCGGTGGTTGAAGAAATTCCAGGCGAACGAGAACTGCTTCAGAAGCTGAAGGCAACAACCATCCCCATGGCAATCTGGTCTTTGCTTACGATCTCACCAGAGCACCGACGGGCCATTGCCAAACATTTGGGTGGGTCAGAGGAAAGTTTAGCCCCAGAAAGGATGGTCGCGGCTCTTTGGCAAAAGCAGGAAGAGGAGATCAGTTTTCACGGTAGCGAGATCTCCGAGCACTCGGGAAAAGCATTGTATATTACCGTTTGGTGCGGGGCCTTCAAGGTGCCAAAGGTCCTCATTGACACAGGAGCAGACGTCAGCATCTGTCCTCTGAAAGTGGCAGAGGGTATGGGTTATGACAAGTTCGAGTCGAGCCAAATAGTGTTACGAGGGTATGACGACAACCCAAGACATGTCTTCGGCCTACTGGATCTTCCACTCAAGTTTGGGATGGTTATTCATCCAGTGAAGTTCTTGGTTCTGCAAATTCCCCATTCTTTTAATCTGATTCTGGGACGGGATTTCTTTCAAGATTTGAAGGCCGTCCCTTCTACGGTGCATCAATGTTTGAAGTTCAAAAGAGACGGGAAGGTTCATGTCGTTAGAGGTGAACCACATCAAAAGGAGCTACCTGTTTGCATGGTTGAAGAGGAGGGTTCGTCCCATCTAAACAGGTTCAGCGTTGTACCAGAGTAGTCTGACCCAACTTCTCTTCAGAAACTTAAAGTTAGACCAGGGAAGGTTATCATGGAGAAGTATGGTTACCAAGAGGGCAAGGGCCTTGGCAAGGATCTCCAAGGAATCCCAGACGTCCTATCTCCGACAGCGAATCCCGGTCGTCAAGGACTTGGTGCGTTAATGGACCCATCTTTCATTTCAACAATTGAACTATCATCTTTACTCATGTGCTCATGTTCCCCATGTTTACAGGATACGGTAAGAGCGGCGGAGGAGGAGGCGATGCCTGATTGGATGTTCCTTGAAGAATAGGTCGTAGATTAGGGGCAGTAGGTCACTTACTTCCCGCTTTGGGGTCATTAGGAGTCATTGTTATTTTCCTTTGGTTGTTTTACATAGCTTCTTTCTTGCTGTAGTTAGTTTAGTTATTCTTTTCCATTTGGCTGGTACTCAATGTCATTGTTACTTCTTTTGGTTATCAATAAAATTTCTTCTTTGTTCATGTCTTAACGTCTATACATTCGTTCATGTGCAAAAAAAAAAGAGAAAGAAAAGAAGAAAAAAAAGAAAACTCGCTCATAAAGCATGTCCACAAACATATAAAAGGAAAAACCTTTGTTTTTCACGAAACCCCTTGTACGAAACCACCTTCCCATCCAAGCATTCACCACCTCCACCACACATGTCACAGCATTCCATCATTCTTGCCATACACGTAAAAACAAAATTGCTGCCACCAAAAGAACAAAATGACAAACCATTCGGCAATCACCCCATCACCACTCACTACCATCATTTACCATCACACATGCAATCACCCTCCATAAATAATTTGGGCATTCTAAGGTTTGTTAAAAAAACCCCACAACAATACTGGGGGCAATCTGAGTTAAGGAATGATAACGTTTATTTCTTTTGTTTAAATGCGCAAACAAGTCTCTAAGTGTACGCTTCGCAGAGTGCCCTGAGCGGTAAAACCAAGGGCGAAAGAGCGTGACATTTTTACACGACTCCAGAGGTCACATTCAAAGGTAAGGTAAATGGCATGACTCCGACCGAAGGAGATAATTCGTAAATTTATGCCAAAACCTATGAAAAGTAACAAAGAGCGGATACACAACAATCAGGAATGACGAAGCACCTAGGTACAACACCACATAGCCACAAGCTTGTGAACCCTGACACTAAACCCTAGGCACCCCTATTGAACTTTTCATATATCCCTTTTTCGATATTATGAACTCCAAAAAATAAGCCAGCCAATGATGAATAATTGACCCGGTGACCAAAGGAAACAAGGAGCCCGACTTCCGAACAACAACTTTACAAGTCCAAAGAAGCAAAACTGCTGCCAACATGACGAAACGATCCGTAAATTGTCCAAAGTGACACAGGATCCCAATGAGCTAACATCAAAAACGGCTCTCAAAGTTCAAAACCGGGAAACACAAGAACCCCGAAGGAAAAGAGATTCAAAGAAAGGCAAACCTGAAAAGCCTCGAAGAAATCCAAAATCAGGAAAAAGAGAAAGGTGCAAGGAACAACTCAAAGTTCCAAGCTCATAAGCGAAGTCATCACGAAGTAGCCAAAATGACTTCAAGATGAAGAAAGCAAGTCCAAGAGAAGGTGCAAGTTGCAACATTGGTCACCCTTATAGCTCCACATATCCTAAACATTCCTTCAATCATCCCATTGTCTTTCATCACACCTCATATCCGCGTTATAAGCTTATAAGACTTCCGACTTAATAGTTGTGTATCCAATCGGGTGAAAGTAACATGTTGAACGCGTAAATCTAACAAATGTCAAATTCAATGGTTGAGATGTCTTGACCAAAAGGAGGGCACGAGTGCAAACATCAAACACTTTGAGTGTAGGATAGAAGGCACCACATCAAAATAAACCCTAACCATGTGAGGATGAGATTTGTTTTTGCGCAATTATTCAAAGTAAATACTGGGGGCAGTCGATCGTTCCGATCGATTGCCATAAAGTCTTGAAAACCTAGATCGCCTCAAGGAAAAATACTGGGGGCAATTGTTGGTCCCCCAACAATTGCAGCAACGACACCGATGGAGGCCCAAAGACCTGAAACCCAAAGGTTTTGAAACCCTCTCATATCACACAGGCCCGTCTTAAGCCCTTCCTCACATACAAACATCTACAGGCCCGTCATAAGCCCTTCCTCCACATTCAAACATCCTCAGGCCCGTCCTAAGCCCTTCCTCCACATTTAAACACCCACAGGCCCGTCATGAGCCCTACCATCTCCAGGTTCGCCATAAGCCCTAATCCTTCTACATTCATCATTCATCCAACACATTTTCGCTTAGATCCATCCTTAGGCTCGTCATAAGACCTAGTACCATCCTTTAGGCTCGTCATAAGACCTAGTACCATCCTTTAGGCTCGTCATAAGACCTAGAACCATCCTTAGGCTCGTCATAAGACCTAGATACCATCTTTAGGCTCGTCATAAGACCTAGATCCCATTTTTAGGCTCGTTATAAGACCTAGACCCCAACCCTCAGGCTCGTCATAAGACCTAGAACCATTCTTTTAGGCTAGTCATAAGACCTAGTTGCATTCCCTTAGGCTCGTCATAAGACCCTTTAGCTTACCCACTTTCATCAAACACATGGCATTCATCTCATTCATATAGGCTCTTCATAAGACCTAGTTGCATTATCCAGGCGCGTCACAAGACCTGGCGACAGAAAAGTTGGCGAAGTGATGGCAATAAATCATCCTGTGTTATGTCAGCTTACATTGGGATCAATGAATGGTGGTCAAAGGTAATAAGTCCCCAGGGTTTTTACCAGGAGTTATCCCTGCACACCGGCTTGGGGGTGATGGCAATAAGTCCACATTGGGTCCAGCCAGGAGCATTGACACGGGTTTCGGTCCCCAGAAGCATCCGAGCATCATCAACATCATCGGCATCATCAGCATCATCGTCAGCATCAGCATCATTAGCGCCGTTAGCATTTTAGCATTCCTGCATTCGCATACCACCCAATTTTCACATCCTAGGTAGTCAACGCCTTAGAATCGCTTGACATTGCTTTATTTCATTTATTATAGGTAGTCAACGCCTTAGAATTGCTTGACATTATTTCATTTTGTCACCTAGGTAGTCAACGCCTTAGAATAGCTTGACACGTTTTCACTTACAGGTAGTCAGCGCCTTAGAATAGCTCGACAATGTTTTATTCCTTAGGTAGTCAGCACCTCCGAATAGCTGGACGTAGTCAATGCGGTTTCGGACAACATGGAGGATTCTATGGAATCCAAAATTTTGGGGCATCACTCAAGCATCAACCAGACTTTTCACATCCATTACAAAGTCCAGTTGACGGGGGGCAATCTGTTATACCCAAAATTTTGACCCCCCTGGTTAGGGTCTACGAGGTTTTGGTGTTGTGAGGGGCATTTTGATCAAGTAATGAGAGATTCCGGCTCGATCGACACATTCCAGAGCATGGGGAGCAGTTTCGTTGTTGTCAAGGGCGTTTTCGTAATTGTTAAGGCTCCTGAGACCTCCTATACTTTCTCTCTCCCCCATAAGATGCCCAAATCAGCTTGAAATGCTTTGAAATTTTAACCCATGATAGAGGATGACATTTTAAGCATAATGGCGTTTGAATTTTGATTTTTTGAATTTCCAAAAATTTTCTAGCAATTTCTGACTGAATCTGATGAGAAATTCAATTTAAAAATGTTCCAACATTTAAAAAATCGGATTCCACTTCAGAAAAATCATAATTTCCATCCTTGACACGTGGTTAAAATTTCACAGCGAAATTCCTTTGGGAAGTCAATTAATTAAAATGCCAAAAAATCTTACTTTTACTAGATTTTCTTTATCTTTAAGAAAGTCTATATAAAGGGATAGGTTTTTTGATAAAGAAAGAATCTCATAAGCTCTTAGAACCCTAGGCAGTCAAAACTCTCCTCCATAGCCAGTCTCCCACGTTTTTGCACCTTCAAGTACCAAAACAACACTGAAATCTCACAGAAATCAACACCGAAACGCGTTTTCCAATTCCCAACACATCAAAAATCATCAAACATGAACCAAACCACCTCCAAAACGTGAAGAGCACCTTCAAAAATCAAGAAACAGAAGCTCAGGTCGAACCCAGTCCAGAACCGGCACCATCGGAGCCTTCGAAGAATCCCAACGTGAAGGATCCTCTTGAATTCGAAGGTAAAACAGGTTGCAATTCTACTTTTCTAACTCTCCACGACCTTATTAACTCTCTGTCAAATTTTGGGTTCAAACTAACCTTTTTACGCTTCTGTATTGCTAATTGCTTTTGCTTCTACCTTGTTACTTGTTTGTCAAGTTTCGTGCGTAATCAGACTTCAAACTGCAATCTTTCAATTACTAACGTATTGCATATCTTTCAGGCTACACGTGCATATTTTTTTAGCCGAAAACACCGTCGGGAACCCAGAAAACCCCTGTCCGTGGGTGGTCCGGGACCTCGGACCTATGGTCCGGGACCACAGACAGGTTGTCCGTGGCCGCAGACACCCACGGACGGCGGCAGACTTTAAAAATTTTAAAATTTAGGCTTTTCTAAATAATGTCCGGGCCCACGGACAGCTTGTCCGTGGCCCCGGACTTTTTAAAATTTCATTTTTTCTTAAATTCGACTATTCTGTATAATTAGGTTAACTGGGGTCCGTGGTCTCGGACATGGGGTCCATGGCTACGGACGTAAATGAAATTTGACCTAATTCTGCCTTCGAAACCCTAGTTTAGGTATTTTCAGATTTCACTTTAATTTTCTGTCAAAAAATGTTAAAAATACAAAAAAACCAGAAGCACGCACTTAGGTTAAAACCACTCGTAATAAGCCGTAATTAAACTAAGTAGAGGAAAAACGACTTCGAGGGGTAATGAAAGTAATTGAACCCTAAAAAAGTCGAATATCAAGCCCCCAAACCTGAACTCTCCGTTCCTAATTTACCCTAGGTCAAAATTAGGTGGCGACTCTAATTAGGTTCCAGTGAGCTAACTTAGGGTTTAATAATTAATGTTATATGACATAGTTGTTAATCTCAGGTTATAAGTGGACCTAAAACCCGACTAGATCCTAATCAATCTAATCAACATAGGATAGGGTTTAAAATCGAGGCTCACAGATACATGGGTTTCTAAAGGGTAGAATAAGGAATAGATATCGACCAAAAGGGAGCATAATTGAAGCAGCGGTGACTGAGGAAGTTACAGAATTTGTGATGATTATTTGAATGAAACAGAATCAATCGGTATCCCAAAACCAAGACACTACAGCATATATAAAGGAAAAGTGTCATTCAAAGAAAGATTGTGCAAGTACCACATCAACTGATTCATCAAGCACATCTGTTTGTGTTACAACACCGTGAGGCTGTTGAACCCTTCTTTGATACTCATATGAATGAGTTGAGACAACAAAATCCTACTAGAAACCACCTTTGGCTTACGAAAGAACAAAACCAAATGTTTGTCCAATGGTTCAAAGATTATGTCTTTGAAAAAGCGTCATCAAATTCAGAAGTTGTTAGTGAAGAAATCAGATGTTTAGCAATAGGACCTGAACCTAATGTTATATCATTTGAAGGGTATGACATTAGTGGGTATACTTATTACCTGCACGCCAAGATGCTAAATCAATAAACCAGAACAGTGGAGTAAAAATAGAAGCGGCATTCAATGAGTACCACATTGGTAACCCTTCTCAACCAGTGAGGAGCTCTAGTTGGTATTATGGTGTTATCGAGGACATTTGGGAACTAGACTACCATATTGATTCGTTTTTAGTGTTCCACTGCAAATGGGTGGACAACCAAAGTGGAATCCAAAACGATGGAGGGCTTACCTTGAGTTGATCTCATACGTGCTAGTTTTAAGGATGATCAGTTTGTTATGGGAAAAGATTGTGACCAAGTGTGGTGAAATACCCCGAACTTAACTAGGGTGATTAAATTACTCTAATACGATATTTGAGGGCCCGTTAGTGCCTAGTGAACCTTGGTAAAGAAAAGAGAAAACACTTAGAAAACGAAATATGCTAAATTGGGCGTTAAGAGACCGTAGGAGGAATATGACCTTAACAATGGTCTTAGGTGGATTTAAAAGGCTTAATAATTCCTAAATAATATGGGAACAATTCCCGAAGAAAATGGATCCAAATAATGTATTAAAACGCTAATAAAGCTTTAGCGCACGTTTTTCGAGAAAACCTGAAAACGTGACCTTGAGTGGTCAAACGAACCCGAAAAAAATTATAGTTCATTAAATAACTATAAATAAACATTAATGGGAGCTTAATAACCATTAAAAATTGAAGAAACGAGAAAATTCCGGAAAACGGGCCCGGTTAGTGAATAGTGCTAAACTGGGTAAATTAACGAACGTTTTCTGTAAAAGACAAAAAACGCTCCAGCATGTATTACTGTAGGGGGGCTGGTTTTTATTGCCTAAATAAGCTCCCCTCTCTTAATAAGTAACTAGAAAGAAAAGAAAGAAAAAGAAAGGAAAAGTAAAAGTACAAAAGTAAGAAACCCTCTCTCTCCTCTCATTCTTTCCTTTCTTCTCTCTCTCTCCCATTTCTTTTTCTCTCACCATCTTCCTCTTCCCCTCTCTGGTTGGGGCAATTTTTGAGTTCTCACCAAGCTTCCATGGCTATTCCATCTTCTCTTCCATGCTCTAGCTCCATGAAAGCTCAAATCACAAAAATAAATACATATTCTTCTTCCTCTCATCATCCTCTACCATTCTCTCTTTTCAAAATTCCAAAATGAATAATTTCATCTCCATGGGTTTTTCCCATTTGAAGAGAAAAGCACATCTTCTTGAAGTTTGGAGTCCCCTCTCTCTATTAAGGTAAAAATCTCCAAGAAAAACTCATCTTTTCTCCATCTCTTGGTGTAGCCGATTTTTCCCCATTGTGATGCCTTGTTTTTACTCTTGTTTTTGACCTTCATTTCAACCCTCCAATGGTGCGCGGAACCATCTTCTTGATTCAAGGGTTAAAAAACCCCCCTAAAGCTCCAAAGGTAAAAACCTAGCTTTGTGTTCTAACCCCTCAATTTGAATTAGAATTTCTCTAAGGTTTAGAAGTTTAATTATATTAATTTTTGTGCCTCTTGAATGTTGGGATGGAGTTTGGCAACTCCATTGCCCATTTGACCGAATTGAGGAAGATGAGAGGAGAAGACTTGAAATGGGAACTCATGAGAATTTAAGGTAAGAAATCTACCTTAAACCTTGTTTTGATTGTTTTAGAATTTAGGAAGGGTGAAATTGAATAATGAACCCAAAATATGAAGAATAATGTGTTAGTTGATTTTGAGAGAACTTGTGAATTGTTGGTTTGAAGTAAGGGCCTTAGAGCCATGCACCTTATGTAGTGCTTATATTGTTGTTGATGGGATTTTGAGGAAATTGTGTGTGCTGGTAGGACCCTTGTATGGGTGTGGCTAGTTTAGGTTTGAAAAAGGTGGAAATTGATGAATGTGGACATGTTAGGTTTATGGGGAGGCTATGGCAAAATTTTAGTGGAAAATGAGTGTTCTAGGTGGCTTGGTAAGTGGGGGAGGCTTAAGTGCTCAATTGGGTGGAGTAAAGATGTTTGGTAACCTTGGGATGGTTAATGGAGGATGAGTAAGGGAGTGTGTAAAAATTGGTAGCAAGGAGGTAATAAGGATATGTAAACACTCTATAAATGAGTTAGTGTGCAAGACTTAGGAAAATGGGAGTTGGACTTGGGTTTAGAAGTGCAAATGTATAGGAATGAATGGGAATGGTCATTAGGTGATTTGGTAAGGTTGATAGGAGGTAGGACCTAGCAAGAAGAAGCTAGAAATGCAAAAGTGTGCAAAGTGTGAAAGTCGGAATGAAACTTTGTAGAAAATTTAGCAAGGATTAGAGTAAGGATTTAACCAAGGATTTGAAGTGGTTTAGAGCATGTTTTAGGGTGACTAATTATGTAGAAAACTTGTGGAAAGATTAGGGAAAGTTTGAGTGTGGATTAAGGGTGCATTTGGGGCTGAAAATATACCTTAATAGCAGTTTTTAGCAGGGTCCAGGACTTAGGATATGAACCAAGTCCCAGACCGCATCAAAAAATAGGCCAAAAGTGAAAACAGGGGGTGGTCCGGGACTATAGTCCAGGACCAAGTCCCGGACCAGGAAAGAAATTGAGCCGAGAGTACATTAATGCATTGGTCGGGACTAGGGACCCGGACCATGTCCCGGACCATGCCTGAAATTCAACCGTATGTGTTTTAAAGGGGCTAAAAGGTGGGGGATTGATGGTATTGGCTTTAGATGATGTTTAGGAGTTTTTTGGTGACCTTTAAAGGTCCTAAGAAGTGTAAGCAAGTTTGAGAAGTGATTGAGAAAGTGGTGAGTTTAAGTACACTAAGTTAAACCGAAATAACGGGATAACAGGGTAAGTACGAGAGTAGCAATTACGTACGTACAGTAACGCCTTAACATTAATAAACCATTTGACATGTAATCAGTGGTTCGAGAATAAGACTCGAGGAACAAGTGAGAACCAAGGAACGTGAGAACACCCGGTAAAGTTAACCCCGGTGAAAGGTATGATTTTCTCATCCTCTGTATCCTAACTTGGTTACCCTGATTTGTGTGCTTGCTTGATTGTGTGATCACCTAACAAGATAAATGCACGAATCGGAATGTTTACACTTGCTTGTGTTTTATTGTTGCTTGTTGGATTATGAATTGAACTTAAGTTTGTATAATTCATGAAATGTGTGTGCATATGAATTGCTTGAGTGTGAATGAGCACTGTAGTGCGACTCATTGTTGAGTCTTGTTTGAGTAGTGACTCGTAGAAAGAGTCAAGTGCGAAATAATAGAAATGTGGAAATACACCAAAACTATCGAACCAATATACGATAACGCAAACCTATGAACTCACTAGAACGTGAGAGAATTGTACGGGATTAGTAAACTCCCGATAACGGTTAGAGAACCGAATTGACTTAATCAACAAAACTAATAATGGTGGAAGTATTAAGTAACCTCCATTTAGAGGATTGATGAGTGTTCAAACTTGAACCTTGAGAGAAATAACGTATGATAAGGGATCACCAAACCCCTTAGAAAATAGTCGAACCCCAATGAGAGGAACCGACTAAAATGAACAATGTCCCAAACATGAGAGTATTCGATAAGTTGGGTACAACCCTAAACCTTAGAATACTAGGCATTGAGAATTCCCTAAGCCATAGAAGTTATCGAGAGAGATACCTCTAGGCTAATCCATGAGATTGTGATATGACTTCGAGAGAGGAGTTTTGGGAATGTGAGTAGTCCGGTAGAGAACTGGACATTTACGAAATTGAGGAGCTAAATGCATAGCTCATTTTGTATTTGTATGCCCGGTGGTGGGTCTTGTGTATGACCCTGCCCAGAGGTCGTGGCTAAGACTTAAAAGATGCCTTTGAGTATTGAGTATGGATTTGGGAACTTGAGTATTTGAGTATTGAGAATTGAGTTGTGACTTGAGGGACTTGAGAATTTGAGTTTGAATGGAGAATTGAGTTGAGTATTGTAGAACTTGTTGAGATTGTCAGTAAGAGTACCCAAGAGAGTGGGTAAGACAATGAGCAATTGAGTAAGGCATAGTGAGGTAGAAACCCTCAAGCCTAAGTAAAGAACATATTAAACTAACCTCTTGATGTGTGTGTTAGTGTTTGTGTTCTTCATTGAACCTTGATTGTGTTGACATACATATATAATGTAATGTTGCCTTGCATGCTGTTTGAATTAAAATGAACCGCATGCTCACGACCAAATAGTCGGCTTACCCTGGCTAGTATGTGGGGTATGCGAATTTCATATGCAGCGATTTTGCTGAGCCCCTAGAGGCATCGTTTTTATTTTCCAGGTACAACAAAGCCGTCAACCATTCGAGAGTAGGACAGGGTTGTTATTGAATATGGGTAGCGGTTTAAGAAATTGTAGTTGTTGTATTGTGGGATTGTAAGATCGATATGTTATTGATAAGTTGGGAATTGTGGTAGATACTCGTTATATTATTGAATGGATATTGTAAATGTATAATATGGATATGAGGTTTGTAATTAAATTAAGATTTGATTAAGAAATTGGGATGTATTGTTGGTTAGAATACTCGGTATAAGACCCATCAGACCGATACTGTATTTGATTAATGTTGTAATTGAGTGGGATTGGCCTTGTTAGTCACGTGGGTGACTAACGGCATTGTTTCACCCCCGGTTGTATTGGAATTTCCGCTGCTTGTGTATTGGTAATGGAGACAGGTTAGGAGATAATGGTTTGTTTACCGGTAGGGGTGTTACAAAAAGTGGTATCAGAGCGAAGTATCGCTCTGATGGTCTAAATACCAAGTTTAGGGAAATACCGAGTTAGGAATTAGAGACTTAGGACTAAGGGTTGAGTGTTAGCGTGAGAGGTACGCTAGTTAGGAACATCCAGTGTGATCTGGATACCTACATAACCAATCCCGCCCTCCGCAACCCCCGTTGTAAGTTGGGGAAAGAACGCCGGAGAGATGGAAAGACCTCTCATACTCGGGTAAAACCCGATATGACAGTTGTAAACAAAATTTGTAAAAGAAGGAACCAGTCATATGGTAGATTCCAAGAATTGGGAATCCCGAAGATGGTTCCCGTTTGAAAGTTAACAACCGCATTTGTTAGCAGAAGATTGACAAATCCTAACTATAGGATAATGAAAGTTACGGCAACATGGGGCGACATGTTTCGCAGTCGCGAGAACCATGCATACCCGACAAGAAGGGAAGCACAACCGCGCAATGAAGCGAAGAAGGCAGAATAATAAAACCCAAGACAAGGGAGTCTGCGGACGACAAACGTTTGACCATACCGTCAACAACATACAACCAACTAAGGAATTAGTCAAGGTTGGGTTAACTCCAAACTTACAACACAGAGGGCGGTAATACCCAAATAACATAGTTCAGACAACTATGAGAGTAATCATTAAGCTTACACCAACAGACTACCACGTAGTTCCTAAGGAATTGTCAAACCACGGTAACCACCGCAAAGGCGTGGGAACGAGCAACCAAGCAAGGTACACAGAGTACCTCAAGGATCGGGAAAGAACCCGAATTAGCGACAACCTTGTCAGAACACTGAGAAGCCACTCAGGAGATTGATCACTAAGATCAAAGGATCGATGGAAGATACAATAAAACCACCAAACCTGGATGAAAACAATACCGTAATCGGTACATGTTAACCTGAAAACCGACGTACCCGCGCACTTTCCAAGGCAAGTGCAACAAAAACAAGACAAGTTGGAGGACGTTTAACAACTAACAAGTACTTACTAAAGTACCACCATGACGATGGAAGCAAAGGCAGGATTACCGAACTTAAGAATTTTAAGAACCGAACATACCAGTCACCAAGAAGCTAGACTTGGTCAAGACCTCAAACATGGCAACTCCATGAAGATTGCTTTCAAAACCAAGGATTTTATTTCAAACATAAAACTTTTCTTCAAAACCACAAACTTTTCTTTTAAAACCTCAGATTTTTAAAACCAAACCAGAAGAATCAGAGTGAGTATCATAGAGGGATACAAGAGGAGTTGACAATAGAATACTTCATCTAGGTGTGTGACGAGCACTACGAGTGTACCCAATACGGGATGTGGGACGACCGCACTCCTATGGAGCTTGGGGGCCTGACAGACCCTTTTGTCAGTTAGTTAGGTAAGTGGTAACGAACCAATAAGGTACCCCATATGTATACATGTAGTTGCAGACAGAATAATGTGACTGGTTGGAACTGGTGTATTTTAAACAATTGAGAAAGAAATTAATAACTTAAAATATCCGTCGGGCTGCAAACAAATCCCGGTCGCAGTAGTATAGTAAAGTGGAGGCGACCGGATATTGAACCGTGGGACTAAAGGGGAATTATCTAATTCCTAAGCGGTGTCACAAAAATGGGGGATTAATTGACTTGTTTTTATAAATTAAAAAGCAAATAAAATTAACTGAGTGAAAGATAAACTAAACGGGACTCTGGGTTCAAGTTTATATAGTCTGCTCTTTTATGCTATGTCTACCGGTTTTATTATAATAGTTTGGCAAAATTCTGTTATTAACTTGAGGACTAAATCATAGGCAGAAAAGAACTCGTTTACCAGAACATGCTCGGTCTAATCCAGATTAGAGCAAAACACATGTAAACGGATTAAGTATGAGAAATTATATTTGCGTCTGAAAATACTAACTTATTAAATCATAATAAGCTTTCTACAGATTTACGGCTTAATTAACCTTTCTATTTATCACGGATCTGATCAAAATAGATTTAGTAAAGCATTTTAATAAATTCATGAAATTTATTAAAAAGGCGAGAGATAAGCTTTAATCGTAACAAACTGCATTTAAATTAAACCGGTAAAAATATAGATTATATAACTAAACAGACTATAAATTAACCTTCACCCAGAGTATATCCTCTTAGCCTGACATATTAACTGGTAATATGCTGGTCAGAGGTTGGACATAATAATAATGCAGTGGTTTTTGTGGATGATGATGGGATGAGATGGATGTCAAATATCTAGGTGATTGGAGTGTGGAAAATGGAGGAAGAATTTGATATGTAATGTGGTAGTGAATGGTGTGTATTTTAATGGAGGGTTATAGGTGTATTTATAGTGATATTGGGGTAAAAAGGAAGGGTAAGTCGGTGGAAGAGGTGTGTGAAAGGATAAAATTAATTTATCCTTTCATACCATGTTGATTGGCTCCTGTACGCTGTCATTACCGACATGTCCGAACCAGTGTCCGGACCTGCTGGTTCGGACATGTCGACGCTGTGCGAAAGATGCTTCGTCGACATGTGTCCGGACTTGCGTCCGGACCTATAGGGTCGGACATGTGTTGCGTCTGGACCTGCATGTCCGGACACAGGTCCGGACGTGTGTATTTTTTTCTGCTTTCTTTGCAAACTTCGACAGGCTCCAGATTCTTCGTTTAAGCTCCGATTTGATCCCCGTTTGTTGCGTTGCGAAGCTTGTGAAGTGTACTATGTGATTCCAAGACCTTTTTCTGCATTTCATACATAAAATATATCAGTTAATATCAAAACATAAATCCAAGAAAATTCACATAGCAAGTGGGAAACATTGCCTAAAGTGTTGCAAGTTATAAGGTATTTAAACCCTAAAAGTCTATATGTTTCGCACTTATCAAATTCCCCCATACTTATCTTTTGCTTGTCCTCAAGCAAATCTTTATGACAGAATTGTTAAACAAGTTAATATAAAATAACCAACAGGGAGCACTGAAAAGATTGCTACAAAACTTCTAGATTAAAGGGTACTAGAAACTTCCTTTTTTTTAGTTTTTGAAAAGAACCTTGAAATCATACAAACAACTATTAAGAAGGATAAGTAAAACCATAAGAATCCAGTTTTTAACCCTGAGCCAATCCACTATTTTCTTTCACACACTGGTGGAACGCGACCCATTAATTACGGTCCAAAACCGTGTATAATTACGGTTCTGGACCGTAATCTACGCGGGCGTCAATAAAGATGGCGTTTCTTTAATTACGGTTTAAAACCGTAATTAAAGTCCCTTTTCCGGCCCGCGTGTCATTGACTTTACATTACGGTTATTTGTAAAACCGTGATCTAAAGTCCTTTAGCGCGCGCGAACCAACGGACTTTAGATCACGGTTTTACAAGTAACCGTAATGTAAAGTCGACACTTTAGATGACGGTTTTGGCAATAACCGTCATCTAAAGTCTTTTGGCGCGCGCGCCCAAAGGACTTTAGATTACGGTTATTGTTAGAACCGTAATCTAAAGTGTAATTTTTTTTTTTTTTTTTTTACAAATCTACACAATTGCAACAGAGACAGAATTGTAACAGATAAGCAACAGAGGGCAGAAACTGCACAATTGAACCCCCTGAATCAAATACCAACAACACAAATTCATTCTCTGCGCACAATTGCAACAGAGATAACATCTAATAAAGCACCAGATCGAAAATCTGTAACATATTCAATCTGTTACACAATTGCAACAGAGATAACATCTAATAAAGCACCAGATCGAAAATCTGTAACATATTCAATCTGTTACACAATTGCAACAGAGATAACAATTGCAAATTCATTTCTGCGCACAATTGCAACAGAAACATTCAATACAACAGCTAGAATCTGTTACAGCAGCAGCTAGCATAATTCATTACAAACAGAATCAGAGCAACTAACAAAAAATATAATTTGTTACACAATATAATCTGTTGCAGCAGCAACTAACAGAATCAGAGCAGCAACTAACAAAAAATATATGTTACAGCATCAGCTAGCTAGTCTACCCACTCCATTCTCATAAACATGGCTGCCATGCTCTCTCTGACATGCAACAAGTCGGCAGGAGCATAAGTCTTGAATCTGGCATAATGCTCTTTAATCTGCAACAAGAAAAGGAATGGAACACATAATGAGATTAAGATAAAGACACAAAAAATCTGCCGAAAGAATTAAATACAAGACAGCGTTCGTATTACCTTGTCAATATCATTCTTAAAACTTGGGAAGTACCCGCAGAACTCGTACATATACCGCATCACGTAGTACCCGCAACTCTTAGAATCCTTTTGGGTAGGGCACTAAATCACCAAAATTCACAAATGTAAAACAATTGTACAAAGATAATAGCAGCACGAATGAAATACATGAATTACCAAACCTTGATGTAATTGACGGTCAAATCACCAAACTCTCCCTGAGGGGTTTTTTTGTAACAACTGTTACATATATTAACAAAAGCGTTTAGCAAAATGAACAAGTACATTAATTTTGGTTCAAAAAACTTACAAACAATTAAATAGTAATAAAAACTTACTCTTTGATTAAGTCTTCAGTGTTGAATTCTGTCCACTGCCCTAGTGGATCTAGAACGAGCAGAGTAGCGGTGGCAGCGCAGAATATAAACAAAGCCCAGTGGTGGCTACAATGTCAAATACAAAATGAAATGAGAAATGAAGGTAAAAAAGTTAGCTAATTAGTATGTAATTTTATATTAGAACTCACGTTTGGTGATACGGCATTAGAATGAATAATTTATTCTGTTGATCAACAACATTGAAGCAATGAATCATGTATTCACAAAACCTCCCCGGGTCCCTAGTGACTGAGTCGTACGATAAACGCTCCGGGCACACCGCAGTAATGGAGGTCATGTCCTTCTCAGCACATCTCTCAAGCAGACATCTATTATATCACATGTACTATAAAAAGTTAGCCAATGCAACTTCATAGATACTTATTCTATATGTTTTTACAGTATGAGGAAAGAACACTTACTTTAGATAAGCTTGAATAATGTTAATGTTCAGATAATCTCCACACATCATCTCTCTGATGTCCTCAAAGTTGATTGCCGTCATCATATCTTCTTCGTAGTGAAACATCGACTTTGGAAGCGTCATCATGAAGTTGTTAGTTTGAGATGACTTCAACATGATCTTGTCGTAGAGATTCATCTGCTTGGGCCCCAAAACATTAACAAGTTTTTGTGGCAGTGTGAGCTTATTTTTAGGCGCCTCAGAAGTCCTGGTGCGACCCCGGACGGGCGCTGGATTCTTACCTTTCGCACCCCGACTCACTGGATTCTTACCCTTCACACACAAACAGTAAAGCATCAATGTAAAGATAATTACTAATTGATTATTATAGTAACATTAAACAATTATCTAGAACATACCCTTGTACTTCTGACAGGATTCGCCGGCGCGCAGATCTCTTCTTCTCTGGGCCGGGATACGCGGCGAGGAAGCTCAGGGATCTCAGGATTCGCCGGCGCGCTGGTCTCTTCTAGTCTGGGCCGGGTTACGCGGCGAGGAAGCTCAGGGATCTATAATAGATTAGATTAGATACTTAATGCTAAATAATGCATTTTATTAGATACTAAATGGTTGTCAAACAGTCTTACCTCATCGGTGACAACAATATAACATGCTGGCCAGGGCAATATGTCTCCCTTCGCTTCGATCAGCGTGCATTTGTTGTCAAACGCCATCGGAAGGTATGCATGCTCAAATCCATCAACTATCAGGTCCAAGGTCACACGCGCGTAGAATGGGGGTAGACGTACGAAACTGATGAGCGTGAGTGGACCTGATGGCAACACCGTCCCGTAGGCCGCATCTACAGGGTGCCCGTCTAATGGTATTTGGAGACGACATTTTTTTTGCTCCTTTAATAAACAGAGATAATACGTGAAATAAATAAGTGAGTCCAATCTAATACTATTTAAATAACTTTATTTTAGGAGAAAAATAGTTAAACAAAGTTAACCTGGATGTTGGCAAACGGGTACGGGTCAGCGGCCGGAGCACAACTAGACGAGGAAGATAGTCGAGGAGGATCTAGCTGCTGCTGCTGAGTAGTCGCATGTGCAATCGCATTCAACGCTTCCTGCAGCCTCTCCTCGATAGCCCGGCGCTCAGCAGCCTGTTTCTCGTCATTAGCTTGGCGCTCAGCAGCGAACTTACGCTCTACCATCGCCTCGACTTCAGCAGCACTCATCTGACCCTTCCTAGCAGATGGCGGGAATACGTTCTTCTGACGTACTTCTCCCCCAAATCCTCTAACACGCCCCGGGTGATCCTTCTTCCCAAGCATTTGATTGAGCGCGTCGTCTTGAGAAGGAGGAGCGTGTAAGTCTACTTCTCCTCTCTGTGCCGCTTCGTACTGTCCAATTTTCAAAGAAGTTAACACTAAATTTAAGATCAACAAACACTTGAGTATATAAGTAAATTATTTAACAGCTACTTTCAAATACTTACAATTTGGTTAGCCAGTTGTTCCATCGCAGCATTAGGAAATATCCTCTGACCTTCGCTGGTCGTTTTCTGGCGTCCCAGTATGTACATCTGCACCCTCCTCGCCTCAGAGACATCCTCGATCGGGCATTCACTTCCATCCTCGTTCCTCCGTGTCAGCAAACCAGCTTCTTTCCATCCCTCGAGGCTGCCCACATATCCCCTTCGTCCCATGGTGTGGGGGTAGAGATTAGCTTCACGGTTTTGCCGTGCTTGTTCTTGTACTTGCTGTTAAGAAAGTACAACAGGAAATTAATTAGAAAATCAGGGATAAAGCATTATGAGCATTAATTAAGAAAAGAGTACACACAAACATACCCTGAACTCGGGGGTGGCGTGCCGCTCAACGAACTCCTTCCACTCCTCTTCAGTGATCATGCCGTTGTACACAACATACGGCGGAGGCTCACGTGGGGGCACCCTGTTGATCCAATGCTCAACCAAATAGTGGCGGAATGATTTAGCTTTGCCGGACACCAAAGAAAGAACGGTCTTCTTCACTTCTTCTGGGATCTTGTACCGTTCTTGCACCTTCTTCCAGATGGTCTCCTTTACTTCTTGCGGGACTTGTTTCCATGTGTGGTTGATGCAGCAATGTGATCTGGCCAGAGTCCCTAGCATACTACCGAACTCTGACCTGCTGCCCCCACCATACCTCCCATACTGGTCCCACAGAAGACTAATCTGATCCTCTTTCTGCAGTTTCAACCCACGGGTCGGACCTCTACCTCTGGGTCTCTGAGTAGCACTCGTAGAAGGTGCACTCATGGAAGGGCCAACAGTAGCAGCGGCAGATGTGGATGGGGCAACAGCAGCAGCGGCAGATGTAGATGGGACCGGTACCATTCGCTGCTCATTTTCCTCATCCTCACGACAAAATAAATCGAACTCTGCATCAGCCATGTCCTGATCAGCCATGCCTGCAAGGATTGAAATACAATTTGAATTAAATTAAGCATTTCATAATGGTCATAAACAAGCAATAAATAAAAGAGTGGTAATTTCATATAAATTTTTATAGTAATAACTTACATACACCATTATCTCTCAACCCACATTCCCTCGTTATGGTCTGATCGTATATACTCACGATGACCTGTGACCTCAGCCTCTTCCAATGAAATAGGAACAGTTGGAGGTTCATCTTCTGCATCATACTCATCCTCATCAACCACACCATCCACACCAACTATTCCTCTTCTCCCTTTAAGCACAACAGACCATCTAGGATTACAGGGATCAGTTACATAAAATATCTGCTTAACCTTCGTCCCAACAACGAATGGCTCAACCGTGGGAGTAGCTCTAGACAGATCAACCAGTTTCATACCATGCTCCTCCTCACGGTAGCCATGAATGTTGTTAACCCAGTTACAGCGGAAAACACACATTTCGTAGCTGTTGTAGTCCAATACCCAGATGTCTTGTATAACACCGAAATATGATTGTTGTACTGAGACAGGACTATGACCCACGACACCGACGTCATATAAGTTTTGATAAGCTTCAAGCTCTACACCACTGTTTTGATTCGTTGACTTCTGATCCTGACGTTCTGTGAAAAAGGTGAATCCGTTGACATCGTACCCCTCATAAGAAATTACATCCAGATTTGGTCCAAATGCAACTACTTTAATCAGTTCAGGCACATTCGTGGACTGATCGGACAACACTCTCTCTTTGAACCATCGGACAAATGTCCTATTCTGCTCATTTTGTAGTCTGACGTCACTCATGTTTGGATATTGTGCTCTTAAAACACACAAGTGTTCATCAAAGTATGGTTCAACATCTTCAAGATGACTTAGCACAACTAAATGAGCTTTGTTAAGAGTGTCTATGTCAATTCTTTTCAGTTTCCTTCCAACCGTGCCAACACCCTTCAATCTGCCCTCGTGTCTAGAAC
This sequence comes from Limonium bicolor, assembly GCA_023374045.1. NCBI lineage: Eukaryota > Viridiplantae > Streptophyta > Magnoliopsida > Caryophyllales > Plumbaginaceae > Limonium > Limonium bicolor. Next base: position 229,538,992 of record CM041778.1, read on the forward strand.
GTGGAAGTCCAATGGTATCGACACCTTCTAGGTAATTGGTGCAGAAGTCTACAACTTCCTCTGTGATAGTGCCCTCTATAATACTACCCTCTGGGTGACGACGGTTCTTCATTTTCTTCTTCAGGACAGGACACCCATGTACCTTTCGAACGGATACATGTAGCGAAGGTACAAAGGACCACACATCAGAATCTCTCTTACAAGATGCACGAGGAGATGTATCATTATGTCGAAGAACGATGGAGGAAAATACATCTCCAGCTGGCACATTGTCACAATAAGATCCTTTTGTAATTTAGACAGAGTGTCCACATCAAGAACCTTAGACGAAATGGATTTGAGGAAGACACTGACGTTTGTGATTGTGTGTCTGACAGCATCCGGCAAGATCCCACGTAGTGCAATTGGCAAAAATTCTTGAAGTAGGACATGATAATCGTGAGATTTCATTCCTACTAATTTGAAATCTGTCATGGACACTAGGTTTCTTATGTTTGAGGAGTAACCTGATGGCACCTTGATGTTGTAAAGGGTACTGCATAGACTATGTTTCTCTTCTTTAGACAGAGTGTGACAGGCAGGAGGCAAGAATGTGCGTTTTCCACGTTCTTGCGGGCCAAGCTCTGTGCGTATGCCCAACTCAATTAAATCTTTTCTTCCTTTCAAATGATCCTTTGTCTTTCCTTTTATGTTCAAAAGGGTGCTAGTGAAACTTTCACCCACGTTCTTCTCGACATGCATCCCATCGATACAATGTCTAACCTCCAGATGCTGCCAGTACTGTAGTTCCCAAAATATTGATTTCTTTTTCCAGACACTTTTTTCACCACTTTTGGTTGGCGGCCCGAAGTTGTTCACAATATTATCCAACTTTTTGTAAATCTCTGTACCTGTCAAAGGCTGGCGCGCCATGCTGTGATCAGTTTTCCCATCGAACTCTTTCGCCATCTTTCGATACTTATGTCCTTTTGGAAGCATTTTTCGGTGGCCCATATACACGGTTTTCCCACTATGTTTCAAGCGAATGCTACAAGTGTTTTCACCACAAATCGGACACGCCAACGCCCCCTTGATTGAATAGCCTGAAAGATTACCATAGGCGGGGAAATCATTGATTGTGCAGTACAACATAGCACGCAAATTGAAGTCCTCTTTACTGAATGAGTCGTAAACCGTAGCCCCTTCATTCCACAAGAGTTGTAGATCCTCTATCAAAGGTTGTAGGAATACGTCAATTTTGTTGCCCGGTTGCTTTGGACCAGATATTAACAAAGACAACAAGATGTGTCTTGGTTTCATGCATAACCACGGCGGTAGATTGTAAATAACCAAAAGCACAGGCCAGGTACTGTGTATGCTACTCAAAGTACCGTAAGGGTTCATCCCATCCGTGCACAAGCCTAGCCTTAGGTTTCTCGGTTCGTTACCAAACTCAGGAAATTTTACGTCTATGTTTCTCCACTGTGGTGCATCAGCGGGATGTCTCAATCTGCCATCCTTTTTCCTGTGAACTGAATGCCACCGAAGATTCTCTGCGTCTTTCTCAATGGAGAACAAACGTCTGAACCTTGGAATGATGGGCAGGTACCACAATACCTTAGCTGGTGAACCTTTCTTACTACCGCTGATGTGAGTTTGTTGTTTCTTATACCGTGACGCTCCACATGCTGAACAGCTTTCAGCAAATTCATCCGATTTCCAAAACAGCATGCAACCATTTGGACAAGCATGAATTTTCTGGTACCCCATACCCATTGGGCACATCATTTTTTTGGCTGAGTACGTAGTCGTTGGTAAAACGTTGTCCACCGGAAGAACGTATTTCAATAGTTCCAGGAGGTCAGTGAAACTTACGTCGCTCCAGCCATGTTTCGCTTTCAAGTTGAATAGCTTGAGGACGACACTCAACTTGCTTAACTTTGTAGGGTCACACCCGGGGTACAACGGTGTTTTGGATGAATCCAACAAATTTTCATGCTTGTCTGGCGTGTTAGAGTAATGTCGTTCCACATCTTCAAGCATAGTCTCAATGTCATCATCCCAGAAATCTGGCACAACGTTCGCTGTAACGTCTTCTGGATCACCAGCAACTGTATCATCTCCAAGTTCTGTTTCTGTGTTTGCCTGACCATTATCCCCTTCGTCAGGCTTAATAACATCGAACGCACTCTGACCATGCCATCGGATTATGTCTTGGAAATCTTTTGTAAAACCGCGGCGGATCAGATGTTCCTTAATTGTTTCAACGCCGCGATATCTCAGATTGTTTTGGCAGTCGATACACGGACAAAATATGTATCCCTTGTCTGTAGGTTTCAGATTGTTCGCCAACACCGTGCATAACTTATCAACTCCTTCTAAAAACTTGTCGTCCAAATTTCCGCTGTAAATCCACGAACGTTCCATCTCCTTCTAGCTATTTATATGAAGGCAGCCATTTCATACCGTCACCCGTGACAGAGTCTTTACACTTTTGTATCTTATCAACCTAAATCCATCCATGAGTATTAAATCCCACCGGTGAACGTGTTTTTAATATGTAATTTATTGAAAATTTCGGCAGCATCTCCCTACAGTTCTTCAAATGCACGATATTATGATATTAATCAATAATATATGCATTCGAAGAACAATAAAGAGATACTGCTGAAATAATCAATAAAGTACATATTAAAAGCACATTCACACCCTAGGTGTGTGATTTAACAATCGTGGACAGTCCCGACAGGGACTGCCGAAGATATACCTCTATTAGGTATATCTTGGGCGGATAACTATGTTTGGTAGTTTGTCAAATATTATATGTATATATATAAATCTTACCTCTGGTAGACGATTAGCCGATGCTAAGACGGTTGAGGTCGGAAGCCTAAATAAAGTCGTAGTCCTGATGCATAAATGAAAAACGACAACATTAGAATTCATCAAAAATCAAGGTTAAATGCTAGCTAAACCGCGGAAAAAAATCGACAGCATCTCCCCTATATTTCTAACGTCTCCAAATCAGTTTTATCAAAGTCAAATTCGCACGCACCATCTAGAACTGGTAACATACATAAACTTATCTTCACTGATGTATTTAGTTTACAGAAACAGAAAAACGACAACATCTTTCTGTTGCCTCTACTGAACAGATTCACACAGAACTCAAACAGAAATAGAAACTGAAAGAAAAGAAACAGACAGACAGAGACTGGTGTATGACTCCTCTCTGTTTGTTCACGTGTTTGAATTCTCAAACCTTTCTAAACTGTCGATCCTGTCAATTTGGTGTGTTATAAAGTTTCTAACTCAACTAAACCCAAGGCAACTTTGTTACAGATGCAGAATTAGTCAGAACCTGATCTGATACGAAACTGAAGCTGAAATCCAAACTGAAATCAAAACAGAAACTGAGTTGTGTTCTTGCTTTCTTCCCTGTCTGTTTTTTTTCCTTTCAACTGATTATACTTCTCCTAACTCCTTACCCAGTTACTTAAATATTCCATTAAGCTTTTAAATCCAGACCAAAACTCAAACAACTTGTTACAGTTCTGTTCCATTCATGAAACTGAGATATGCTACAGTTCTGTACCATTCATTTTTCAGGAATCGGTAATATACTTGAACTTACTTTTCTTTCCTGTGGCAGTTTTAAGTAGTAGCATTTTTAAAACTACACTATTATGTATTAATTGTAATACTAAATGCTAAGAACAAATAAATACAGCAGTTTACAGATTGGTTTGCAAAGTTACCGTAACTAAGCACCGAAGTGGGCAAGTAGTGTAGAAATCAGCCCACGAACTAGGTCGCAATTAACTGTGAATCTGGGCACAAATATATGAACAAGGTTAGAACATTTGCCATTACACTCTCAGGATTCGATACAAACGAGGTTAGAACTTGCAATCGAAATGCATGTATATGAACAAAGTTAGAAAAAAAGACAATCAATCGCGATCGCATACCCAATACGCGATAGAGACGTCGACGGTGAGACCAGTGGTAGATGGGTGGTGACCGGCGGCGATGGGAGTGACAAAGGTGGTGGGAGCGACGGCGGCGATGGCCGTTAGCAAGGTGACGGGAGAGAGGAGGCAATTTCAGTGAGGAAGATAGCGCGAAAGAGAAGAAGAGTTACTGTGAGTAGAGTGTGCAGAGTGTAGGCAAATGTTTAAATGGACTTTAGATTACGGTTTACATGTAAACCGTAAACTAAAGTCACACTTTACATGACGGTTCTCACAAAAACCGTAATCTAAAGTGTAACGAAATTAAAAAAAAAAGCGCGATAATTATTTGGCATATGTTGGGTTTCAAACATAGGTAACACATTAATATAAAGTTTTTTTAATCTAAAATACACTGATAAAACGACGTCGTTAAATGTAATCTAAAGTGTAACGAAATTAAAAAAATAGCGCGATAATTATTTGCCATATGTTGGGTTTCAAACATAGGTAACACATTAATATAAAGTTTTTATTAATCTAAAATACACTGCTAAAACGACGTCGTTAACTGTAATTTAGATTACGCGCGGAGTCGAATAAATCAAATAATACGGGAAATTTTTTTCGTCAGGTCAAAACGACGTCGTTGACGAGGTTGGCGCGCCTTTTTTAGGAGGGACTTTAGATGACGGTTTTTAGTAAAACCGTAATCTAAAGTCCGTTGACCGTAAAGCGCGCGTCAACACGGGACTTTAGATTACGGTTTTACTAAAAACCGTCATCTAAAGTCCCTCCTAAAAAAGGCGCGCCAACCTCCGATCGATTATTGATTACGGGTTAATCAATCATCGTCGCTAATAAATTCCGGCCTTCCTATTAATCACGGTGTCTGTTTAAACCGTGATTAAACCACCGTCATTAAAGCCTCGCGTTCCACTAGTGACATTTCCTGAAACGACAAGGGGCATGAAGTAAAATCTTTTTCCATTATACCTTTCAATGCCACGTACTCTTGATCCATAAATAAGAAGTTTTCATCATTTAAGTACATAATGCAAAGATACTTCGATTGAAGTTTAATTTCCTTTCACCTCAGACTTTTCTCTCCACCCTTGTAGCGGTTTTGGGTCAATTATCCCAGATATAAAATACCTAAGGTAGCTAGGTGATAAAGTACCCCACAGAACTTAATAACCAAGTGGACGAGGCCTGCTTAGGATCAGAATATGCCTGTTTGGATCAGAGGAGTACCTTGCCTTGTTCTTTTTCCACCTTTACATTCCATTCAAATCCAGGCTCAAAGCTAAAACAGGGCTCAAATGATAATTATTTTTAAACTTTAAGCAATTTCTAATCAGAATAAATTTAAAATGGTTGAAAATTTTTAGTACCATAATGTTTGTAGGTTTACAATATTTCCTCTATGCTCCCTTTTGACTATTTCAAACTTTCAACAAATTTAAACAAATTGTCAAAAGAAATAACTTAAGAACAATCTATACGAGGGTACGAGTACTCCCCCACACTTAAGCTCAAGCAATGCCCTCATTGTGTAGAAGAATTAAATTAACAGGCATGCAATCTGATAAAGGACTTACCACAAACAAAGCAAAAGGAATAGAAATATCAGAATGAAAGAGTGTACTCCCTAGAGTTTTCGCAGAGTGTGCTTAGCTCCCCCATACTTGAGTGCAGCTGTAGAATTACATGAAATGTATCTGTAATGAATATTCTACACAGCCCGAAGAACTCAAGTAAAACCCGTATTTTATTATAAGATATAAAGGGAAATATAGTACAAAAGAGAAAACAAAATAAAAGGAAAGGCAAAGTATAGATAGTGGGTTGCCTCCCACCAAGCCGCCCGGGTTTAATGTCTCTAGCTAGACCATGTTCTTCATTATCCCGATCAAAAATGAAAGTGACAACGGTGGTTAACGGGAATATGAATTGGCCAACAAGTAGGATCGAACCACCTGGATCAAACAAAGTAAACTGCAGCAATTAAATTAGGAAAATACAAACTCCACAAAACCTGGTTTTGAAGGCGGTTTTCTGCTAGAAATCTTTAACAGAAACCGGGTGATGGTTATTTTTCTTCCTTAAACTGGAGAATGTAAACATTCTCCTCCTGTTGTTGAGCCGGATGGAGGCAAGGTGGTAGTGGTGTCCTTGCTCAGAGTCGAGGATGTAATATTCTCCCCTGGATCAAAAATGAAGGTGGAAGTGGGCGTCAATGGGTGGGTTGGGCGGTTATTATTTTTCTTTGGAGAAGGGCCCTGATTTTTCAATGGATGACCCTTGGTGTGAAGATCATCTAGTTGTGGAGACGCCTTTTCAATTCTAAGGATGAAGACATCCTTAACTGCGTTGAACGGTGCATGGAGAACTTCGGGCCAAATTATATCTTCAAATACTGATCCTGGATCAAATGGGAAGGTGGCTTTCTCACTTAGCGAGTTGACTTCGAGTTTCCACCCTACTTCTTTGGTGTACAAGAGGGGAACGCCGTGATCCTCTAGATGAAGATCAAAGTTGGATGGCTCCTCCTCCTTAAATTTGAGGATGTATATATCCTCATCTTCTTGGAGAGGCTCATAGGAAGAGCCCTGATTAAATTCAACTTCAGAGGGAGGTGGCACATCGAAGTTGATTGTAGAGTTTTGTTTGGATGTCCTGGTGGGAGCGAGCATTTCATCCTCTTCATTTTTTAGGATGTAAATATCCTCATTTTCTGGGTACAGCACAAAGAAGGAGGGAAAGTAACGGTAGTTGACTTCAGAGGGAGGACACTCCATGAAGTTGAGGTAGAAGTTGTCCTCTGATGGCTTGTCTTCAAGCTCAAGCAGAAGGTTTGATGTCGTTTGCTCAGGTTGGAACGGGGGTGGTGAAAGAGAGTAACTCAAATCCTCAGTAAAGTCGTCCATTATATGAACCATTTCGCACTCCGGTTGCTGTGATGCAAGGTCTAGTGGACCTTCCATCATTTCATTTATCTCAACTAATTTGGCATAGAGCTTTAGTTGGTTCATATCGAGGTACTTTTCCTCAGCCTGCTGTTTCACTTCATGGACCATTTCACTCTCGGGTTGTTGCTCCCTTTGAGCTAGTGGGATGGGCTGGTCCACTACATAATTTGCATTAGCATACTCTCATTGATTTGGATTGGTTTATGATGGGAGTTGGCCAGGAGGTCTTTGTTGGATGAGAAGTTGTTGAATTTGGGATTGCAAGGCTTTTTGGTCTTTACGAATGGCTGCGACCTCCGCTTGCGTGTCTCGGGACTTACCCATCATTGTTTTACACATCTCTTGCATTTGGGACATTTTAGAGTCAGGATTTGAAGAGGTTGAGTCGGTTGGCTTGAAGAAGCATTATTGCCAAAAGGCGGTTGCTGATACTGCCTTTGGCCTCCTTGAAAATTGGGGTGCATGTTGTGCTGCCATGGTTGTCTGTACCCTAAATTGTTGCCAATAAAGTTTACTTCCTCTAATGCTTTTAATTCTTGTCACTGAGGGCATTGTTCATAATCGTGTGGCCCACCACATTGCGTACAAGAAACATCAGGAGATGATAGGGATAGAGGAGCATAGCCTGGAGGGGTTGTTGATGATCGGGAAGTCATCGACTTTGCTTGTTGGGGGTAGGAGTTCATGGCCATCTGCTCAACTACTTTCTGTAGGGTGCTTACCTTCGTCGTCTGCTGCGCGTTGCTCTTCATGAGTTGCTCGTGGCTTTTCATCAGCTGGTCAAACTTATTGTCACTTTCTCCTACGTGGTATAAACCTGGAGTGCCTCCTCTTGATCCACCTGTGGCCCAGTCTCTGATCTCTTCACAGAGGGACTCTATCCCATTCAGAAACTGTTCCCCTGGCTTTTTCAAAATATCAACACCTAAAGAGGAGAGTACCATTGTTTTGCATTGATTGATTAAGCCTTTGTAGAATAATTGAGATAATTGTTCTTTTGTGAGACCATGGTGAGGACACGTCAGCAGTAGTCCTTTGAAACGGTCCCAAGTTTCACAGATGTTTTCTGACCCTGGTTGCTTGAAATTGTAGATCTCAGCAATCATTTCCAACGTTCGGCTTGGGGGCAGGAACTTGTCGTAGAAATTGGTGGCCAATTCATCCCAAGTACCAATGGTACTTGGTGTAAGGCTGTGGTACCATTTAGTCGCATTTCCCGCCAGAATGTGAGGGAACAAGGACAGTCTTGCGTACTGGAGAACTACGTTTGTCGCGGTTAGGCTGTTGGCATGCTGTAGAAACTTGGTGACATGTAACAGTGCTTCGTCAAGACTAGAGCCATCGAACATGCCTAACTCCTTTACACATCGGATCTGATGATATGGCTTCAGCTTTTGCCACTCATCGTATTCGGATGGGGTAAGGTGGGGAAGGATGATGGCGGGCTGTTGTCCATGATTAGATGGCCTGTTGATGTTACGAACTATAGCTGGTGAGGATGTCATGTCTACTTCCTGGTTAGATTCTATCACCGTGGTTGTGTTTTGTTGAGATCGTTTCTGCCTTAAAGTGCGCAGAAAAGTTCTCTCGATCTCAGGGATGTAGCTAACCGTATGATTGTTAATTTTGACCGGAAGGTTGTATGACCTGGTAATAGGCATTCACCACTCAAAACAGAAAAAGAAACTGGGATTTTGAAACAGCTCAACAGTTAATGAATCTTTTTTTTATAGATTTTTTTTATCTATTTTTTTAACAGATTAAATAAACCGAAATTAAATAAACTTAAGAGAAATAGAAATAAATGCAGTTAAGTAAATGCAAATAGTAAAATAAAATAAAGAAAAAGGACAAAATTAAATTGCTAGAATTTAAATAACAAGGAATTTTAAATGACAGTAATTTAAATGACTAGAAAATAAAGAACTAGAATTAAATTGACTGCAATTTAAATGACAGAAAATTTAAATGACATAAATTATTTGAAATTTAAAGGACAATGGAAACTTAAATAACTGGAAAATAATGACTGGAATTTTAAATGACTGGAAAAATAAATAACTGTAATAATACGATAATTTAAATTGCTGGAATAATTAAATGACAGAAATTAGTACAATAAAAATAGCAAAAGAAAATGACAAAATAAAAATAAGACTGAATTATGAAACAAAAGTAATATAGCAACAAAATATTTAAACAAAATATTAACAGAATAAAGAAAACAAAATATTAGAAACAAATATTATAATATAACAGGTGAATTATCCGGGGCTTAGGGACTAGAATAAATCAAGTCCCCGGCAACGGCGCCATTTTGCAGACAGAATAATGTGAGTGGTTGGAACTGGTGTATTTTAAACAATTGAAAAAGAAATTAATAACTCAAAATATCTGTCGGGCTGCAACACAATCCCGTCGCAGTAGTATAGTAAAGTGGAGGCGACCGGTATCTAATTCTAAGCGGTGTCACAAAAGGGGGATTAATTGTCTTGTTTTTATAAATTAAAAAGCAGATAATTAATTGAGTGAAAGATAAACTAAACGGGACTCTGGGTTCAGGGTTATAGTCGCTCTTTATGCTATGTCTACCGGTTTTATTATAATAGTTTGGCAAAATTCCTGTTATTATCTGAGGACTAAATCATAGGCTCAAAAGAACTAGTTTACCAGAACATGCTCGTCTAATCCAGATTAGAGCAAAACACATGTAAACGGATTAAGTATGAGAAATTATATTTGCGTCTGAAAATACTAACTTTTTTAAATCATAAGAAGCTTTCTACAGATATACGGCTTAATTAACCTTTCTATTATCACGGATCTGATCAAAACAGATTTAGTAAAGCATTTTAATAAATTCATGAAATTTATTAAAAAGGCGAGAGATAAGCTTTATCGTAACAACTGCATTTAATTAACCGGTAAAAATATAGATTATATAACTAAACAGCTATAAATTACCTTCACCCAGAGTATATCCTCTTGCCTGACATATTAACTGGTAATATGTTGGTCAGAGGTTGGACAGAATAATAATGCAGTGGTTTTTTGTGGATGATGATGGGATGGGATGGATGTCTATATCTAGGTGAATGGAGTGTGGAAAATGGAGGAAGAATTTGATATGTAATGTGGTAGTGAATGGTGTGTATTTTAATGGAGGGTTATAGGTGTATTATAGTGATATTGGGGTAAAAAGGAGGGTAAGCCGTGGAAGAGGGTGTGAAAGGATAAAATTAATTTATCCTTTCATACCATGTCGATTGGCTCCTGTACGCTGTCATTACCGACATGTACGAACCAGTGTCCGGACCTGCTGGTTGGGACATGTCGACGTTGTGCGAAAGATGCTTCGTCGACATGTGTCCGGACTTGCGTCCGGACCTATAGGGGTTTGGACATGTGTTGCGTCTGGACTGCATGTCCGGACACAGGTCCGGACGTGTGTATTTTTTTTCTGCTTCTTGCAAACTTCGACAGGCTCTAGATTCTTCGTTTAAGCTCCGATTTGATCCCCGTTTGTTGCGTTGCGAAGCTTGTGAAGTGTACTATGTGATTCCAAGACCTTTTTCTGCATTTCATACATAAAAATATACAGTTAATATCAAAACATAAATCCAAGAAAATTCACATAGCAAGTGGGAAACATTGCTTAAAGTGTTCAAGTTATAAGGTATTTAAACCTAAAAGTCTCTATGTTTCGCACTTATCAAATTCCCCCCATACTTATCTTTTGCTTGTCCTCAAGCAAATCTTTATGACGAATTGTTAAACAAGTTAAATATAAAATACCAACAGGGAGAGCACAAAAAAGATTCTACAAAACTTCTAGATTAAAGGGTACTAGAAACTTCCTTTTTTTTAGTTTTTGAAAGAACCCTTGAAATCATACAAACAACTATTAAGAAGGAGAAGTAAAACCATAAGATCCATTTTTTTAAACCCTGAGCCAATCCACTATTTTCTTTCACATTTCCTGAACGACAAGGGGCATGAAGTAAAATCTTTTTCCATTATACCTTTCAATGCCACGTACTCTTGATCCATAATAAGAAGTTTTCATCATTTAAGTATATAATGCAAAGATACTTCGATTGAAGTTTAATTTCCTTTCACCTCAGACTTTTCTCTCCACCCTTGTAGCGGTTTTGGGTCAATATCCCAGATATAAATACCTTAGGTAGCTAGGTGATAAAGCACCCCAAAGAACTTAATACCAAGTGGACGGCTGCTCTGACTTAGAATATGCCTGTTTGGATCAGAGGAGTACCTTGCCTTGTTCTTTTTCCACCTTTACATTACAATTCAAATCAGGCTCAAAGCTAAAAACAGGGCTCAAATGATAATTATTTTTAAACTTTCAGCAATTTCTAATCAGAATAAAATTTTAAAATGGTTGAAAATTTTAGTACCCACATAATGTTTGTAGGTTTACAATATTTCCTCTATGGCTCCTTTTTGACTATTTCAAACTTAACAATTAAACAAATTGTCAAAAGAGAATAATTAAAACAATCTACGAGGGTACGAGTACTACCCCCACATTAAGCTCAAGCACTGCCCTCATTGTGTAGAAAGAATTAAATTGACAGGGATGCAATCTGATAAAGGAAATTACACAAAACAAAGCAAAAGGAATATGAAATATCATAATGGAAAGAGTGTACTCCCTAGAGTTCGCAGAGTGTGCTTAGCTCCCCCATACTTGAGTGCAGCTGTAGAATTACATGAAATGTATCTGTAAAGAATATTCTACACAGCCAGATGAACTCTAGTAAAACCCGTATTTTATTATAAGATATAAAGGGGAAATATAGTACAAAAGAGAAAACAAAATAAAAGGAAAGGCAAAGTATAGATAGTGGGTTGCCTCCCACCAAGCCGCCCGGGTTTAATGTCGCTAGCTAGACGCATGTTCTTCATTATCCCGGATCAAAAATGAAAGTGGACAACGGTGTTAACGGGAATATGAATTGGCCAACAAGTAGGATCGAACCACCTGGATCAAAACAAAGTATAACTGCAGCAATTAAATATGGAAAATACAAACTCCACAAAACCTGGTTTTGAAGGCGGTGTTTGCTGCTAGAAATCTTTAACAGAAAACCGGGTGATGGTTGTTTTTCTTCCTTAAACTGGAGAATGTAAACATTCTCCTCCTGTTGTTGAGCCGGATGGAGGCAAGGTGGTAGTGGTGGTCCTTGCTCAGAGTCGAGGATGTAAATATTCTCCCCTGGATCAAAAATGAAGGTGGAAGTGGGCGTCAATGGGTGGGTTGGGCGGTTATTATTTTTCTTTGGAGAAGGGCCCTGATTTTTCAATGGATGACCCTTGGTGTGAAGATCATCTAGTTGTGGAGACGCCTTTTCAATTTTTAGGATGAATACATCCTTAACTGCGTTGAACGGTGCAGGGAGAACTTTGGGCCAAATTATATCTTCAAATACTGATCCTGGATCAAATGGGAAGGTGGCTTTCTCACTTAGCGAGTTGACTTCGAGTTTCCACCATACTTCTTTGGTGTACAAGAGGGAAACGCCGTGATCCTCCAGATGAAGATCAAAGTTGGATGGCTCCTCCTCCTTAAATTTGAGGATGTATATATCCTCATCTTCTTGGAGAGGCTCATAGGAAGAGCCCTGATTAAATTCAACTTCAGAGGGAGGTGGCTCATCGAAGTTGATTGTAGAGTTTTGTTTGGATGTCCTGGTGGGAGCGAGCATTTCTTCCTCTTCATTTTTGAGGATGTAAATATCCTCATTTTCTGGGTACAACATAGAGAAGGAGGGAAAGTAACGGTAGTTGACTTCAGAGGGAGGACACTCCATGAAGTTGAGGTAGAAGTTGTCCTCTGATGGCTTGTCTTCAAGCTCAAGCAGAAGGTTTGATGTCGTTTGCTCAGGTTCGAACGGGGGTGGTGAAAGAGAGTAATTCAAATCCTCAGTAAAGTCGTCCACTATATGAACCATTTCGCACTTCGGTTGCTGTGATGCAAGGTTTAGTGGACCTTCCATCATTTTATTTATCTCAACTACTTTGGCATGAGCTTTAGTTGGTTCATATCGAGGTATTTTTCCTCAGCCTGTTGTTTCACTTCATGGACCATTTCACTCTCGGGTTGTTGCTCCCTTTGAGCTAGTGCGATGGGCTGGTCCACTACATAATTACATTTGCATACTCTCATGGATTTGGATTGGTTTATGATGGGAGTTGGCCAGGAGGTCTTTGTTGGATGAGAAGTTGTTGAATTTGGGATTGCAAGGCTTTTTGGTCTTTACGAATGGCTGCGACCTCCTCTTGCGTGTCTCGGGACTTACCCATCATTGTTTTAAACATCTCTTGCATTTGGGACATTTTAGAGTCGGGATTTGAAGGAGGTTGAATCGGTTGGCTATAAGAAGCATTATTGCCATAAGGCGGTTGCTGATACTGCCTTTGGCCTCCTTGAAAATTGGGGTGCATGTTGTGCTGCCATGGTTGTCTGTACCCTAAATTGTTGCCAATAAAGTTTACTTCCTCTGCTGCTTTTAATTCTTTTAATTCTGTAACTGGGGGCATTGTTCATAATCGTGTGGCCCACCACATTGCGTACAAGAAACATCAGGAGATGATAGGGATAGAGGAGCATAGCCTGGAGGGGTTGTTGATGATCGAGAAGTCATCGACTTTGCTTGTTGGGGGTAGGAGTTCATGGCCATCTGCTCAAGCACTTTTTGTAGGGTGCTTACCTTCGTCGTCTGCTGCGCGCTGCTCTTCATGAGTAGCTCGTGGCTTTTCATCA
>CM041778.1:229553179-229668167 GCA_023374045.1 Limonium bicolor
GCTGGTCAAACTTATTGTCACTTTCTCCTACGTGGTATAAACCTGGAGTGCCTCCTCTTGATCCACCTGTGGCCCAGTCTCTGATCTCTTCATAGAGGGACTCTATCCCATTCAGAAACTGTTCCCCTGGCTTTTTCAAAATATCAACACCTAAAGAGGAGAGTACCATTGTTTTTGCATTGATTGATTAAGCCTTTGTAGAATAATTGAGATAACTGTTCTTTTGTGAGACCATGGTGAGGACACGTCAGCAGTAGTCCTTTGAAACGGTCCCAAGTTTCACAGATGTTTTCTGACGCTGGCTGCTTGAAATTGTAGATCTCAGCAATCATTTCCACCGTTCGGATTGGGGCAGGAACTTGTCGTAGAAATTGGTGGCCAATTCATCCCAAGTACCAATGGTACTTGGTGTAAGGCTGTGGTACCATTTAGTCGCATTTCCCGTCAGACTGTGAGGGAACAGGACAGTCTTGCGTACTGGAGAACTACGTTTGTCGCGGTTAGGCTGTTGGCATGCTGCAGAAACTTGGTGACATGTAACAGTGCTTCGTCAGGACTAGAGCCATCGAACATGCCTAACTCCTTTACACATCGGATCTGATGATATGGCTTCAGCTTTTGCCACTCATCGTATTCGGATGGGGTAAGGTGGGGAAGGATGATGGCGGGCTGTTGTCCTTGATTAGATGGCCTGTTGATGTTACGAATTGTAGCTGGTGAGGATGTCATGTCTACTTCCTGGTTAGATTTTATCACCGTGGTTGTGTTTTGTTGAGATCGTTTCTGCCTTAAAGTGCGCAGAAAAGTTCTCTCGATCTCAGGGATGTAGCTAACCGTATGATTGTTAATTTTGACCGGAAGGCTGTGTGACCTGGTAATAGGCATTCACCACTCAAAACAGAAAAAGAAACTGGGATTTTGAAACAGCTCAACAGTTAATGAATCTCTTTTTTTTTAGATTTTTTTTATCTATTTTTAAACAGATTAAATAAACCGAAATTAAATAAACTTAAGAGAAATAGAAATAAATGCAGTTAAGTAAATGCAAATAGTAAAATAAATAAAGAAAAAGGACAAAATTAAATTGCTAGAATTTAAATATCAAGGGAATTTAAATGACAGTAATTTGAATGACTAGAAAATAAAGAACTGGAATTAAATTGACTGGAATTTAAATGACAGAAAATTTAAATGACAGAAAATTAAATGACAGAATTTTAATGACAGAAATTAAATTACTGAAATTTAAAGGACAATGGAAACTTAAATAACTGGAAAATAAATGACTGGAATTTCAATGACTGGAAAAATAAATAACTGTAATTAATACGATATTTAAATTGCTGGAATAATTAAATGACAGAAATTAGTACAAATAAAAATAGCAAAAGAAAATGACAAAATAAAAATAAGACTGAATTATGAAACAAAAGTAATATAGCAAACAAAATATTAAAAAAAATATTATAGAATAAAGAAACAAAATATTATAATATAACAGGTGAATTATCCGGGGCTTAGGGACTAGAATAAATCAAGTCCCAGGCAACAACGCCATTTTGCAGACAGAATAATGTGAGTGGTTGGAACTGGTGTATTTTAAACAATTGAGAAAGAAATTAATAACTCAAAATATTTATCGGGCTGCAAACAAATCCCGGTCGCAGTAGTATAGTAAAGTGGAGGCGACCGGTATCTAATTCCTAAGCGGTGTCACAAAAAGGGGATTAATTGACTTGTTTTTATAAATTAAAAGCAGATAAAATTAACTGAGTGAAAGATAAACTAAACGGGACTCTGGGTTCAGGTTTATATAGTCTGCTCTTTTATGCTATGTCTACCGGTTTTATTATAATAGTTTGGCAAAATTCCTGTTAGTATCTTGAGGACTAAATCATAGGCTCAAAAGAACTCGTTTACCAGAACATGCTCGGTCTAATCCAGATTCGAGCAAAACACATGTAAACGGATTAAGTATGAGAAATTATATTTGCGTCTGAAAATACTAACTTATTAAATCATAATAAGCTTTCTACAGATTTACGGCTTAATTAACCTGTCTATTTATCACGGATCTGATCAAAATAGATTTAGTAAAGCATTTTAATAAATTCATGAAATTTATTAAAAAGGCGAGAGATAAGTTTTAATCGTAACAAACTGTATTTAAATTAAACCGGTAAAAATATAGATTACATAATTAAACAGACTATAAATTAACCTTCATCCAGAGTATATCCTCTTAGCCTGACATATTAACTGGTAATATGTTGGCAGGGGTTGGACAGAATAATAATGCAGTGGTTTTTGTGGATGATGATGGGATGAGATGGATGTCTAATATCTAGGTGAATGGAGTGTGGAAAATGGAGGAAGAATTTGATATGTAATGTGGTAGTGAATGGTGTGTATTTTAATGGAGGGTTATAGGTGTATTTATAGTGATATTGGGGTAAAAAGGAAGGGTAAGGTCGGTGGAAGAGGTGTGTGAAAGGATAAAATTAATTTATCCTTTCATACCATGTCGATTGGCTCCTGTACGCTGTCATTACCGACATGTCCGAACCAGTGTCCGGACCTGCTGGTTCGGACATGTCGACGCTATGCGAAAGATGCTTCGTCGACATGTGTCCGGACTAGCGTCCAGACCTATAGGGTCGGACATGTGTTGCGTCCGGACCTGCATGTCCGGACACAGGTCCTGACTTGTGTTTTTTTTCTGCTTTCTTTGCAAACTTTGTCAGGCTCCAGATTCTTCGTTTGAGCTCCGATTTGATCTCCGTTTGTTGCGTTGCGAAGCTTGTGAAGTGTACTATGTGATTCCAGGACCTTTTTCTGCATTTCATACATAAAATATATCAGTTAACATCAAAACATAAATCCAAGAAAATTCACATAGCAAGTGGGAAAAATTGCCTAAAGTGTTGCAAGTTATAAGGTATTTAAACCCTAAAAGTCTATATGTTTCACACTTATCAGTAGTGTACAAAACACGGGAAGTAGTCAGCTCCGTTCTACAGACCATAAGGTAAATGCAAACCGAAACAGTTATACCCCAAATGATCAAAGAACCCAAATGAGCTTACAAGCTAAAGAAGTCAAGAACTCATTCTGGGAGGATGATTAAGATTAAGAAGTGCGAAAAGCTCTAACGATTGAGTAAAGACATTGGCTATGTCTCAAGAATTTGAAACAAAAGCATGAAATAGCCAGAATAGATACCCGGTCTAAGCATAGTGAGGCAAATGCCTAGCAGGAACACCACAATGTTCAATGAACGGGATGGGATTCCCAAACAACACACCACCATAAATACCCAGAGTGATAATCGAAGGTACCGGAGGATACCGTTCACCACCGAAGGAAGTACCAAACTGGTTAAAACCAAAAGAAAAGTATCCATAGTCTACCCTGAGACGGGAGCGTTATAACCCTAAATGGAACAATTTGAAACCAGAACCGCAATACGGAGTAACCGATCATACCCATAAATTAGCCAAAGGTAATGGCGTAACTTGGTAACACCCAGGAGCAATCCTTGAAGGGTGTCGGAAGCGTGACAAGAGCGCAGGAGCTAGAATGAACACTCGGTTGGAGCACCGAAGGGATCCCACTTACCCGGGGATACCCTAAATTGGTAAACGATACCGATTAATACCAGGATACTAGAAGGGCATCCAATGGACGGAAGCATGAAACAATGATCCTTATCATGGAGCCCAGTGTACCTCCAAACCAAATTATGATATACGGAGAAGTAATGCTTGTAAACACACCTACAGTGAGTGGAGATCTAGGCAAAGGCTAGTATGCCATGAAACTATTACAATACATAATTCAACGGTTACAAAACCCATTGTGAACCATGTGAGAGTTGTCAAGAACGACACCAGTAAAGGAGTTTAATAACTATCGAGCGAGGATACCCCTCGTTAATGTGAGACCGCGAGAGCGGTGAACACATAGACTCCTAGAAGAGGATGTATCTCTTTAGAACTACTCAGGTAGTGAAGCTTGAGCATACAATTATTTCCAAGCAATGTGAAATAGGCTTTGATAGCAATTATTGGAAACCGAGGCGTAATCGGTTAAGAAGATTGTGAAGTACGAACTAAAAGTGTAAAAACCAATAACGCTCAAGGAGCTCAGAGATATAAAAGAATGTCATATGCTATAACCAGCCAAGTAAATGGCGAACCATTGTCTAATGGTAAAGATACATGAGCGGAAGCTAATGAAATAGCGGATGCCATGGAAACCGATGTCGGAAATAAATACGAACATGATGCGCAGCAAGCGACCAATACATGTGAATAAATCACACAATGCTATGGAGTTGTTGAATACAAGATGGTAGACAGACCGGGCAACAAGGAAACAATGTGCATTCCTAGTACAATCGCATGAGTGATTTACCGCCAAGAGTTTACGCCTCTACACTCTGTAGGACTAAGTGTTTGGTATTGCGCTTGTGCAGTAATAATCTAGTGGGATAGCTAGGAATCTAGAGAATGTTAATTGTGGTAGAAGTAGAAGGAAACTTATGAAGTGATAAGGACCGATGCATAGAAAATGCAAGGTCGTACAAGTAAAGAACACTTGTACAGAATCAGCTAAGTGAGCATAATTCAGAAGACACTGACGACAAAGGAAGCACTACAACCAAGTAGTGGCTTAAACTTAACCGAAAACATGTCTGGAGAACCAAGTGAATAATCACTCAAGTACATTGATTCTAGAGAGCTGGATAGAAAACCTGTAACTCATTGAGTTCACGCACGGTAAACGAATACCACGTATGATTGATGAACCTTATTCACAAGATAAGAAGGGATAAAAAGGTGATGTCTAATACACTAGGAATAGCGAAAAGGGCGAACAACCCGAGTTATCAGGGTCGCACAGCTGAAGCTAGTGGGCCTAGAATTCTAAAGGTTAACATACCTTGTGAATCAATGGCTAAGTATCAACGCCTTGAAGCCTTTAAGGCTAGAACCAACCCGGTTATGAGTTGAATAAACTCCGATGAAAATTCTTGGTGCAGGGACTAAACCAGGAATTGCATGGTTAAGACCTTTGACCATAATACATTGTATAATAGACCACATGGAAGTTAAACCTCCGTGACGGCTAAACGCCTTAGACCTATGTCCAATGTTGACACTTGGTAGATTACATAGGCGTAATCCCATTTTAATGGGGGTAGGGCGAAAACCACGAAATGTATGTTTTACGTAATAAGTGCGTAAACTACAATGCGCATAGCGTAAAAAGAATTTGTTGTGATGATTGGTACTCATGTACATAAACATATGTATCCATTCATAATGTAATTAAGGTTGATTGTGTGATTGAAGTGGAAATGAGTATTGATTGTGAGAGATCAGAAGTGGAAAGGAGTAGAGAAACTCCAGGGGAATGAGAACCCCGACTGGTAATAGTATGGGAAATAAGTATGTTTGGGAGACTTGATGAGTATAAATCGGTATGAAACCAATGTTGAACCTAGTGGGAAGTGAGTCTCCTAGGTAATTTGAGTTGATTGTATTTGTGAATAATTTGAGGATAGAAATTGATTTGATTTGCGAATAGTTGGATAGAGAAGACTAATTGGAGAACTAACTTTGGATTTCTTAGGTAAGTATTTGGGATAATTAAGTAGTAATTGATAAGATGATTTGTAAATGAGTAAAGAATGTTATAAATTGGTAAATGTATTGGTGGGTGATTATGACTAGAAAGATTAAGAAGATAGAAAATGAAGTTAATGATTGACTATTTGATTGGGTGAATTGGGGTGGGAGGTGGAACTTGGTTTGCTAGCGATCAAGGGAACCGAACACCAAAGTGGGGTCGATGGATAGTTCAACACCAATGCTAATCACATTGGGGTTGAATGACTCTTGAAGCTCCTTATAAGTGGCCACAAGTATCACACTAGTAATAGGTGAAACTAACATAAATTGGAACTTGGAGATGCATTGAGTTTTCAAAATGAATTTCCAACGGGTTTTGGCACAAATTATTTCTTCAACTTGAGAATGAGGATCGGTTTTGAAACCGCTCCCATGGGCGCTAGTGGACCTTTCATGGCTAGGCACCGGTATCGGGTGGAAACCATGGAGGTAAAGCTAGTTGTGAGTCGGTGGAAGTGATGAATAGTTTTGAAACCATTACAACGGATGAGCAATGGTAATAAGTGACCAGTAGGACTTTTGTAGTGTGTGTTTTGTATTGTCCAAGGGCCGTCGGATATGTGTAGTCCGGTCAGGGAAGAGTACCCACTTTGGAGCCTGAGGATTCTCTACAGGTGCAAATGAATTTGATCAGAACCAAAGGACCGTAGAGCCAGAAAGCGTAAGTGCTTAATGTCATGACGGCTGTGAACCAGAGAGCGTAAGTGTTCAAACGTGACCGTACCTGAGGGATCACTCGATATGGGAGAGGACTGTTGTACCTTCTTTATCTACGGATGGACCCCATTGAGAGTTTTGTACAATGATATTTTTGGTTGCTATGCAAGCTTGACATGTTGTTTGGATGTGTGGTATGCATTGAATTAGGCTTTTGGAGTCTGACAGGTTATATAGAGTTTATACCTTTGTATTGAGTACTTGGGTGACTAACAATATTAGATTCACCAACTTTGAGGGCAAAGTTCTTTAATGGGGGGTAGGTTGAAATACCCCAAACATAAATAGGGTGATTAAATTACTTTAATATGATATTTTAAGGGCCCATTAGTGCTATTGAACCTTGGTAAAGAAAATAAATCCAAAAGAAAAGAGAAAAGGCTTAGAAAATGAAAAACGCTAAATTGGGCGTTAAGTGACCGTAGGAGAATATGACCTCGACAATGGTCTTAGATGGATTTAAAGGCTTAATAATTCCTAAATAACATATGGGAATAATTCCTGAAGAAAACGGATCCAAATAATATATTAAAACGCTAATAAAGCTTTAGCGCATGTTTTTCGAGAAAACCCGAAAACGTGACCTTGAGTGGTCAAACGAACCCGAAAAAAAATTATAGTTCATTAAATAACTATAAATAAACATTAATGGGAGCTTAATAACCATTAAAATTGAAGAAACGAGAAAATTCCGGAAAATGGGCCCGTTAGTGAATAGTGCTAAACTAGGTAAATTAATGAGCTTTTTCTATAAAGACGAAAAACGCTCCAGCATGTATTACTGTAGGGGGGCGATTTTTATTACCTAAATAAGCTCACCTCTCTTTGATAAGTGTGAAACATATAGGCTTTTAGGGTTTAATTACTTTATAATTTGTAACAATTCTGGCAATGTTTCCCATTTATTATGTGTTTTTCCTAAGATTGATGTTTTGATAAGAACTGATGTATTTTATATACTAAATATAGGAAAAACCCAGGGAAATGAAGATTGTACATCATAAGGATTACAACGCAACAAACAGGGAACAAATCAGGAGAAGAGACACAAAATTTGGTCACGTCCGGGTCAAGATGGCTGGACGCAAACCCGGACGTCTCCTGTCCGGATCCGGACGCAATCCGGACGTGACCCAAGATCCAGCTCCAAAAGTTCTGTGTCTTGTCCGGATCCGGACACAGATCCGGACATAACCCGAGTTTCAGATCTAAAAGTTCTGTGTCACGTCTGGATCCGGACACAGATCCGGACGTCAAACAGAAACGAAAAATAAAAACGTATGCGCTGATAATCGGGCTTTCGGTGCAATTATCAGCCGACGCGGCGGTAATGCCCATACCTCAGCATTTATTAACACACCCCATACTCAATTAATTACCAACTCACCAACCTCACCACTAACCTATGTTTATTTCTAAGCCTATTTAAACTCTCATTCTCCTTCCATTTCAATTCGTACTGACTTCACAGTCTAACTCCTCTCCTCTCCCTCTCTACTAATCCTCTCGCTCATGACTCATTCCATCTCCATTCAAAAAATTCATCCGTAACTCTTCTCCCTCACTCACACACACAGTCCGCATTCACGCATACCATTTAGTCCCATCCGGATCTAAGTCCGGATCCGGACTGCACCCAACACGACGTCCGGATCTACATCCACCCGGTTTAACCGGACGTCTCACAAAACAAGCCGGATCTCTCCGAAACGCGGACGCCTCAACAAAACTCGTCCAAATTTCCACTTTCATTCCATTTCACCAAATTCACTTCATTGCCACCAAATCCAACCTTTCAGCCAGCATAGCGCAAGGCAAAGGGCAGAGCGAGCAGGAAGATCTTCGTAACAGATGATTTCTCTCAACTCTCTCTCATTTATGATTTTAATCGTTATGTCTAGTGTTGAGTAAAATCTACACATTATTATATATAGATTTATAGCAAAC
This sequence comes from Limonium bicolor, assembly GCA_023374045.1. Taxonomy (NCBI): domain Eukaryota; kingdom Viridiplantae; phylum Streptophyta; class Magnoliopsida; order Caryophyllales; family Plumbaginaceae; genus Limonium; species Limonium bicolor. The sequence continues at coordinate 229,561,540 of CM041778.1, forward strand.
TAATAGGAAAGTGCACATAGTCGGAGTTGTACAACAAGTGTCGTATCCTCAGGGAAATTGTTCAATTTTCCTAGTTCTGGTACTTAACAAACAGTAAATAAAAAGGGGTTTAGCCAGTGGCAATCTTGGTGTTTTTGGGTTGGACAGATAAAAACAATTAAAAGCTTAAATAAAACAGTTGTGTATCAAATGGATGGAAAATGTGCTAAGGAAGGTGAAATCGCCCAAATATACTTCAGACATTAATTATAATCCTAATTTGCTCTTATTTGTCTGTTTAAGAATTTATCTTGTGGCCTTCCTAAATCATAGATAAGGACAACTCTTAATTAATTCAATAGACTTTTTTCAATCAGAAAAAGTCAACAATCATTAATTAGCATTAAGCAAGAATTCGTTTAATAACAGCGATGGATTTTATCTGCTAATCAAGGAGATAATGTCTAATGTTTGTCTCTCTTTGTGGTCTATTCTCAAATTTACAAAATCATTGAAATAAGAGAAACCGTAAATGCGTAAAAATGATCAGTTCTTGAGCATTTAATAATTTAGAGAGACAAAACAAATATTTATAAACAAACTCGATATTATAAATAAGTCTGAATTATTTGGGGTTAAACACCCATCCTACGCACAAATATAAATTTACTCAGACATTGACATAAATAAAAATAGAGTAAAGATAAAAATAGTCATTATTTCGGAAACTACTTGACAAGAACGGGTCTGCACTCGCTCTCACTTCTGCTGCCTCTTTTCTCTCCTTTTAAAACACTTCTTCTGCTGAGTACGTGAGTGAGTGTGGTGGAGTGGTGAAATTAATATAAGATGGAGTATTATGGTGTTACGGGAGAAAATGAATGGAAGAGAATGGTGGAGTGTGGTGAACGATCGTCTGTTTTCTTCAATCTCCCGCGTGTGATTTATCGTAGAAGGAGCTGGTTTTTATAGAAGCAGAGGAAAAGCTTGGAGACAGGGCTGGAGCACGCGTGAGGAATTTAAGGAGTGCGGCGGAGCTTGATATTGCTGATGGGGTAGATAGATATGTTTGCAGGGACCGCAACAAAAATGGGGAAGACGGTCGGCGCATCAATTTTCTGTGGATCTGGGTTGCATTTAGACGCGTGCTTGTTTGTGTCCTTGTATAAATGTGGACGTCTCTAACTCTTGTCCGGCCTTATTTGGGTGGACGTCTCTAATTTTCTGTCTTTGTTTGTTGTCCGACCATTTATCCATGGACAGCACACACCTCTCTATACTTGTCCGGCCTTTTCTCCCTGGACAGGCCACAGACAGGCCTTGGTCTCTTTTTCTGTCCGCCATACTTCCACGGACAGGCCAAGGACATTTCTATCTTGTCCGGCCATTTCAACACGGACAGGAGTGTCCTCTGTTTGCTGTCCTGCCTTATTTCCACGGACAGCTCTATCACATTTGTCTCTTGTCGTCCATATTTCCGCGGACAACTCTGTTTTCTTTTTTTTGATGCGTCCGAACCAGTGTCCGGACCAGACTGGTTCGGACGAAAATTGGTTTCTTCTAAAATGTTCATTTCAGCTCCGATTTGAGATCCGTTTGCGCCCATGCGTTCGTCTCTTCGTCTACTTTGCTCCTAGCTTGGTTTTCCTCATGTTTACCAATAAATTTGTGAGATAACCAATAAAACATAAACTAGAGGAAAACTAACCAAAGTGGAGAAATGAGCAAGAAAAGTGCTAATATAATACATGAAATACACCCATAAAACATGCTCATTTGGACACTTATCACACCCCCACACTTATCTTTTTGCTTTCCTCAAGCAAAACCATGTACCCAAGCAAGTAGGGAATGCTCAATATTAACAAATATTATTATGAAAAATAGGATAAGGAGGTGAACAGTACATGATCTTAAACTTTTTGAGGAGTGTGAACCATCACCTACTGGTGGCATAGGTGTGCTCAGGGTAAAAATAAAAATTAGAGTTTCGGGGTATGATCCGGAGTGCTTCAATGCTTCTCAGTTTTGGTGACTTTGAGAACTTTTACCACGGCCAACTTCTATTAAGAATGGGCATTGAGGAGAAAACAAAAGGAAAAATAGATTTATGCATTTGTTTCACTTTTGCATAAGAGATGAGAAAATAATATTTAGGCTTCAAGCCTTTGTATTTAAGAACACTCAACTCTCATTTGTTGGTTACCAATGGCGTCTCGCAAGTCCCTTGCTCGTTTTTATTTTTTTATTTTTTACAGAGAAGCACCCCTTAGCAATCCCTAAGAAAGAAGACAGAAGGAACCCTAAGCGATAAAAAATCCAACCATTGCAGATCATTTGGTCACACCGCATAAAAATGCTCCTCAAAAGTAATCAAAATGAAAAATTTTGTACCATTTATCCCACAATTCATAACAGTATTTATTCATAAAGAGAACAACCCACATATAAAGGGTCCACGATATTGAATTTGGACAAACACAAGATAAGCAGAGAGATTAAGCATTTTAAGCAATGTGTCAATAAAGAGACTTTAAGACGAGCGACTAAGAAGTGAGTCCTCCCCCACACTTAGACTAGAGCAATGTCCTCATTGTGTAGGAAGAATTAAATTAACGAGGTCACAATCTACCAGAGTACCTCACACAATGCAGAGCAGTAGTGAGTATGTAAAAATTTGAAGTGCAAAGCAACGAGAATGTACTCCCCAGAGTTTGCAGAGTGTTTAGACAGAGCTCCCCCACACTTGAGTTCAGCTGTAGAATGACGTAATATGTTCCTGGAAAGAATATCTATACAACCAGAAGAACTCAGTAAATTAAAACTCACCATATTTATCTAAAGGAAATTAAACAGATAAAGTAAAAACTGAATAAAATAGAAGTACTGGAAAATGATAGATAGTGGGAGAACTTCCCCTATACTCGATGTTTTAACCTTAGAGTAGCGGAGCTTGGTAGTGGTGTGGACACGAAGTGGCACCTGCATAAGATACTAAAGGCAGCCAAACCAATACCGGGGCTAACAGTGAAATAAGTGAGCATATTTTTTTAAAACAAAATATAAAGATATTGAAATATAGGGAAATACACTGTAATAAAAGCAAAATAATGATAGAAGTTCGGGTTGCCTCCCGAAAAAGTTGCCCTTCTTTTTAAGGTTATGGCTAGACCGTAGTAGGGGTTAGATCAAACCTGGGGGTGGTTATGAGGAGGAGATCCAAAGCATGACTCGATGGCATTTTTGAGTTTCCACCTGGATGCATGTTTACTTTTCTTGTCCCGTTTTTCATCAGGGATTGGTGGTGGTGTCTCTGTAATGGACATTCCGTCAGGAAGGGTGACAAAGAGAAGTGGGGATGATGGTGATTGAGTGTCCCTCACAAACTTGAGATCCTTGGATTTTTTATCTGGACACCTTCCTGTTGCAAACTCCAGCTTTTCATTATGAGCTTGAAGAGTGGTTGTCCCCCGGGCCACCCAAATGTGCACATTGGCTGTGGCAAGGAAAGGTCATCCAAGGATGAGAGGTGTAGTGAAGTTCTCTTCGATGTCCAAAATGACAAAATCGCATGGGAAATATAAGTGTTCCACTTTAATGATAACATCCTCCACCACTCCGCTTGGGTAAGCTACCGAACCATCCGCCAGTTGAAGGGTCATCTTGGTCTTTTTCATTTCTCCAATTCCCAGCTTTTTGAAAGTGGAGAGGGGCATCAAATTTATAGAGGCACCCAGATCGCATAGGGAGTATGGAAATGAGGTGCTACCAATTGTGACCGGAATGGTGAAGCTGCCTGGATCATTGCATTTCGAAGGTAGTGGTTGTTTCAGAATAGCTGAGCAAGCTTCATTGAGTGGTACGGTACCGACTTCGACCAATTTTGTTTTGTTGGAGATAAGGTGCTTGAGAAATTTTGCGTAGTTTGGCATTTTGGCAATGAGGTCTACAAATGGTATCTTAACATTTAATTGTTTCAACACTGCCAGAAACTTCCTATATTCAGTATCCAATTTCTGCTTTTGGAGTCGGTTGGGAAATGGTAGAGGCGGTTCTTGTGGAGAAGGTTTTGGAGCTGGTGGAATAGTGAGAATGTTGGGAGATGTCTTTTCTATTGGAACTTCAACTCTTTCTTCATTATCCTCTTGGGATTCTTCTGACCTTTGCGGGATGTGAATCTTGTTGGTTTTTCTACCGCTTCTCAAGGTTATCGCCTTAACCTCTTCTTCTTCTTCTAAATCGAGCTTTTCATTTTCATAGCTGGCCACCAACTCTTTAAGGTAGGTATTCTCGGACTGAATGCGATTTTTATAGATTGTGGCAGAGGTTTCCAGTTCAGCTATATTCCCTTTGGATAATTCGATTGCTATTACCCACTCTCGAAGGGAAGGGTGAAGTTCTGGAACCTTAACTGTTTTGGACACCTCCATCTTTTCTTCATTGTGTTCCTTCACATAGATGCATTTGGCTTGCTCTTTTGGATTTGGCTTCGGTTGGCTTGGGAAAGTCCCTGGCGGTCTTTGAGCAAGTTGTTCTGCGATTTGATTGAATTTACCTTCGATTTTTTGGTTGAAAGCTTCTTGTGCATAAAGTTGGCTTTGAGTCATAGACATGAATCCCTTCATCATCTCTTTGATTTCCGTGTTTGGATCAACAGAGGATGAGGATGGTTGTTGTTGTTGGTGGAAACCTGGAGGGGCACCTTGTGCTCTATAACCCATATTAGAGTTTGGTTGGGGTCTATTTCCCTGATAGGTATTGGAACTGTTGTTCTGCCCTCCTTGGTTTTGATCGTTGTTTTTCCATGAGAAATTCGGGTGATTTCTTCATGGGTAGTTGGTTGATGTTATTGTTGTAGGAATTACCGGGGCAGTTTCCTATGAAGTGTACATCTTCGTACTCACTTTTACTTCGCATTGATGAGTTTCATGAGGACCGGCGCATATGACACATCCTTCTGCAGATGAACCTGGAGGTGAGGAAGCTATTGTCTTTATTTCGTTTGAATGTTGTTAGCTTCTCCACCATCTTTGCAAGGGACGAGATCTGGGCTGATAAATGATCCGTAGGCTCAACGTGGAGTAGGCCTGCTGCTCGTGGCGTTCTTCCTTTGGATCTCGTCCACTGTTTGTATTGCTTATCATGGTTTCGAGAAGGTTCATCCCTTCTTGAGGAGATTTCATCATGAAACTTCCTCCTGTAGAGGAATTTACGAGTAGTCGGTTTCCATCATCCAGGCCATTGAAGAATGACAGGCAGAGGGATTGATCGTCGAGACCATGGTGGGAACACTTCATCAGCATATCCTTGAATCTGTCTCATGCGTCGTACAACGTTTCTCCCGGGTCCTGACAGAATGTGTTGATTTCTCTGATCAATTGCCTCGTTCTACTGGTTGGGTAGTATTTGGCAAGGAACTTCTGGGCCATTTGCAGCCATGTGTGGATTGATCGGGAGGGAAGACTTCGGTACCACCTGTTTGCTGAATCTGACAACGAGTGAGGAAATAGTTGTAGACGGATTCTTTCTTTGACGGTGCCGGTTTGACCAAAGGAATTACAGAAGTCTAGGAAGAGACTTAAATGATTTGGGGCTTCATCTGGATTTGCTCCACTAAACTTGCCTAAATCCTGGACGGCGGTGATGTAGTGGGTTTTGAAAGCCCATCATCCGGTTTCTTGTGGTGTTAGTTCGGGGAGAACTATGGCTGATGCCCTTCCTTCAGTATCCGGTTGGTGGTAATCAGAGAGAGCACGGTGTTGTGGTTGTTTTTCATGGTCGATTTCATCTATGACTTGGTTTTCGGCCATGTCTTGATTTCTCTGGTTTCTTCGTGTGTTGAATAAAGTGCGCTCGGGTTCGGGTCTCGGACTGATAAGTGGAGAACCTCGGGTTCGAGTGTTTGGCATGCACAGGAGATAATTTGTGGTTTGTGAGAAATTGCGAAATTAACAGTGATTAGATAATAAAAGCAGAAATATTTAAATAGGCTGATAAACTTTAATTAAACAAAAATTATATATATATTTTTATTTTTTAACAAGAGTAAAAAGACCGAAAATAAGTGAACAAAAAGGAACAAAAATAAATGCAGTTTAAGTAAATAATAAAATTAAAATAAAGAAAAAGGACAGAATTAAATTACGGGAATTTAAATGACAAGGGAATTTAAATAACAAGGGTATTTAAAGAACTGAATTTAAATGACAATTAAATAAAGAACTGGAATTTAAATGACAGAATTTAAATGTTAGTAATTAGATTACTGAATTTAAATGACAGAAATTTAAATGACATAATTTAAATGTTAGTAACTAGATGATAGAAATTTAAATGACAGAATTTAAATGTTAGTAATTAGATGACAGAATTTAAATGACAGAAATTTAAATGTTAGTAATTAGATTACTGAATTTAAATGTCAGAAATTAGATTACTGAAATTTAAATGACAATGGAAATATAAATAACTGGAAATTAAATGACAGGAAATTTAAATGACTAGAATTAAATGACTGTATTTAATGTGATATTTAAATTGCTGGAATAAGTAAATAACAGAAATTAATAGAAATAAAATAAACAAACAACAAAATAGTATAAACTGAATATTATAATATAGCAAGTGCCCGGCAACGGCGCCAAAAACTTGTTGAGTAAAATCTACACATTATTATATATAGATTTATAGCAAACTAATAGGCAAGTGCACCTAGTCGGAGTAGTACAACAAGTGTCGTATACTCTAGGAAATTGTTCAATTTTCCTAGTTCCGGTATTTAACAAACAATAAATAAAAAGGGGTTTAGCCAGTGGCAATCTTGGTGTTTTTGGGTTGGACAGATAAAAACAATTAAAAGCTTAAATAAAACAGTTGTGTATCAAATGGATGGAAAATGTGCTAAGGAAGGTGAAATCGCCCAAATATACTTCAGACATTAATTATAATCCTAATTTGCTCTTATTTGTATGTTTAAGAATTTATCTTGTGGCCTTCCTAAATCATAGATAAGGACAACTCTTAATTAATTCAATAGACTTTTTTCAATCAGAAAAAGTCTAAAATCATTAATTAGCATTAAGCAAGAATTCTTTTAATAACAGTGATGGATTTTATCTGCTAATCAAGGAGATAATATCTAACGTTTGTCTCTCTTTGTGGTCTATTCTCAAATTTACAAAATCATTGAAATAAGAGAAACCGTAAATGCGTAAAAATGATCAGTTCTTAAGCATTTAATAATTTAGAGAGACAAAACAAATATTTATAAACAAACTCGGTATTATAAATAAGTCTGAATTATTTGGGGTTAAACACCCATCCTACGCACAAATATAAATTTACTCAGACATTGACAGAAATAAAAATAGAGTAAAGATAAAAATAGTCATTATTTCGGAAACTGCTTGACAAGAACGGGTCTGCACTCGCTCTCACTTCTGCTGCCTCTTTTCTCTCCTTTTAAAACACTGCTTCTGCTGAGTACGTGAGTGAGTGTGGTGGAGTGGTGAAATTAATATAAGATGGAGTGTTATGGTGTTACGGGAGAAAATGAATGGAAGAGAATGGTGGAGTGTGGTGAACGATCGTCTGTTTTCTTCAATCTCCCGCGTGTGATTTATCGTAGAAGGAGCTGGGTTTTTATAGAAGCAGAGGAGAAGCTTGGAGACAGGGCTGGAGCACGCGTGAGGAATTTAAGGAGTGCGGCGGCGCCTGATATTGTTGATGGGGTAGATAGATATGTTTGCAGGCGCCGCAAGAAAAATGGGGAAGACGGTCGGCGCGTCAATTTTCTGGATCTGGGTTGCATTTAGACGCGTGCTTGTTTGTGTCCTTGCATAAATGGACGGACGTCTCTAACTCTTGTCCGGCCTTATTTGGGCGGACGTCTCTAATTTTCTGTCTTTGTTTGTTGTCTGGCCATTTATCCACAGACAGCACACACCTCTCTATACTTGTCGGCCTTTTCTCCCCGGACAGGCCACAAAGGCCTTGGTCTCTTTTTCTGTCCGGCCATACTTCCATGAACAGACCAAGGACATTTCTTTCTTGTCCGGCCTTTTTTACACGGACAGGAGTGTCCTCTGTTTGCTGTCCTGCCTTATTTCCATGGACAGCTCTATCCCATTTGTCTCTTGTCTGTCCATATTTCCACGGACAACTCTGTTTTCTTGTTTTGATGCGTCCGAACCAGTGTCCGGACCAGACTGGTTCGGATGAAAATTGGTTTCTTCTAAAATGTTCGTTTCAGCTCCGATTTGAGATCCGTTTGCGCCCATGCGTTCGTCTCTTCGTCTACTTTGCTCCTAGCTTGGTTTTCCTCATGTTTAACCAATAAATTTGTGAGATAACCAATAAAACATAAACTAGAGGAAAACTAACCAAAGTGGAGAAATGAGCAAGAAAAGTGCTAATATAATACATGAAATACACCCATAAAACATGCTCATTTGGTCAGTTATCATCTAGCTAAAAGGATATACTCTAGGGGAAGGGATGTTGTAATTAGTTAAACTCTACATTATTTTACTGCTTTAGTGAGACTATTTGGATTGTTCAGGTTAATGCACTTAAAGTGCTTTTAATAAACGTCATGAATTTATTATAAGCCCTCGAATCATGTTATGATCAGATAAGGTGATTAGCATTGATGGTCCTATTAACCTGTTACCTGTGATAATTGCAATCGGATAGATTACATTAGCAATTAGGTGCTTTAATCCGGACCAAACCAGACTAGTAATTCTGTGCAATAAAACCATCTAGATATACTTGTTAAGTCTAGACTAGAACTACATGACCTGTCTAGATGAGCTATCTGGAATAAGGACTTAATACAGAATAGATAATTGAGAATTACAAGCCGATCCAAGTCTCCGTTTAAGTAGTAGAATATGCAGAACCTAACTAGTGAAACAACTCCCTGAACCTAGAGTACCGTTCACACTCCCAAATCTATCACTTTAATTTATCTACTATTTACTTTCTTGTTATCCATTTAAACCCGAAACCAAAACAAACCCCTTTTGAATTACCCATTGTCTTAGGCTAGGCTTATTTACTTCAAGTCCCGTGGATTGACACCTGGTCGCTTCATAATTACTATACTACTGCAACCGGGATTTTTGCAACTCGACGGTCTATTGATTTGTTGATTTCTAGGATTAATTTCTTAGCTTTTAATACATCAATTTAACCGTTTGCAAAATGGCGCCGTTGCCGGGGACTTGACTTTGTCTAGTCCCTAGCCTTGGTTAATTCGTTACTCTATTACAACACCCTGTTTATGATTATTTGTTTTGTAATTTATTTTGTTTAAAGTTTAATTTTTTTTGTGTGCCATTTTATACAATTGTTTTTCAGTACTGTCATTTAAATTCAGTTCATACTTTTTCTGTCATTTAAATTTTCAAAGTACTATAAGTTCATTTGCCTTAGTATCCCATAAATTTTTAGTTTACTTTAGTTCTAAATTTAACACATTTTGTTCCTTTCTCTTTTACTGTTACAAGTACCTAGTGGATGCGCATAACGCGTTCATCTGGTCCACCGGATACAAACTTCGACCCCGAAATCGAGAGAGTTTACCTCCAAGCTCTGAGAGCAAGAAGGCAGCTTGATTTCAACATGGCAGCAAACCATGACCAGCTTGGAGGAGGTCCAATCGCCCAGTACACGATGGGAAGAATAAACAGGCCACCAGCCACACCAAGAAGAGGCCCAGTGGTTTTACCAGACCTAACTGCAGAACTTGTGGCCGATTGGCAAAAGGTAAAACCCTCTCATCAATCCAATACTATTCGAAATCACCCTGTAGGAACCTTTTCAGGTGCCGACCCAGCGGATGCATTAGACCACGTATATCGATTTCTAGTGCACTTGGACTCCCTTGGCTTATCACAAGGATTGGAGGAGTATGCCAGACTGAGCCTGTTCCAGCACAGCCTATCTGGAGAAGCTTCGAAATGGTTCCACAGACTACCGCCAGGCATCATTACCACCTGGGAGCAGATGACGGATAAATTCTACAAGAAATACATCCCCATCTCCAGGACACGACAGATGATTGCCGATCTGATGGCATTCAGACAGATGGGTAGCGAGACAATATGCGAGGCGTGGGACCGATTCAAAGAACTACTCCGCCAGTGTCCTCACCATGGTCAGGACATCACCTCATTGGCTCAAGGATTCTTCTAGGGGCTAAAAGACGAAATCAGGGTGATGTGAGAGCTGCCTTAGGAGGGAACCTACTAGCAAAAAGCGGGGAAGATTTCATGGCATCTATGGAGTCCTACTGTGAGGAGCTTCGCCAGTGGAGCAACAATGGGGGAAGAGTCTTCTCAATAAATCATAGCTCCACCCGAGCTCCGGGCCCGATGATAGAACAAATAGCTGCCGAGCAGGCGCAGCTGAAAACCACGATGGGAAGTATGGCAAAGATGCTCGAACAGCTCACAATGGGGCCAACCCCTAGGCAATCCGCCAAGAAAGTCTCTACAAGTGTCAATGAAGTCTGCTGCTCTTAGTGTGGGGATGCACATGAATATGAGGACTGCCCACTGGTAGCCAAAATGAAGCAAACTGAGGAGGCCAATGTCATTGGACAATTCAACAACAGGCAACCTTGGGTGCAGAATCAGCACCAAAACCCAGGTACGGTAATCCGAACAATGCACTAAATTCACATCAGATGCAGCCTCAGAGGACAAACCAGGGAGGACCACCCGGCTTTGCTAAGCCTCAGTATAATCAATTCAGGCCACAACAGTCTCAGGCTTATCAAACATCATTGAGCTCAAACAATGCTAGTCTGAAGGAAATGGTGGAAAAGTTGATGGCTTCTCAGGAGCAGCAAACTGCAATCAATCAGAGTCTGACAACTGGTCAGTAGAAGTTAGAGAATGCCATGGTCGAGATGCAGGGAACAATGAGCCAGTTGACTCAGTTCCTCTTACAGCAGAGACCTTCTCGATCACTGCCTTCCCAACCAGAAACCAATCCCAAAGAGCAGTGTCGGTCTCAGAAGAGGACTGCGAGGATTCTGGAGAAGTAGCAGCAGTTACTCTAAGAAGTGGAAGGAACTTAATCAAAGACAAAGTGGCAGGGAGCTATACTGATGAGGAGACCGAGCCCCTTTCTAATACCGTCGGTGCACCATCAGGGCATCCCGCCCCTCCTGAGGTAGTACATGAGGAGACCCAGGCTCCTATTCCTTCTTCCTTCTTTCAAGTGCTGTTAAAAATACAAAAGGAAAGACATCTGTAAAATAACTTCCTTTTCCAAACTGTCTCAAAGAGCGAGATCTCGATGAACAATTTGGAAAATTTTTAGATGTCTTTTGAAAGCTGACTATCAATATTCCTCTTATTGATGCGATTAAGCAGATGCCAAATTAGGCTAAATTTGTGAAGGATCTGATTTCGAATAAGCGGAAATATAAGGAGAAGGACACCATTCAGCTAACCGAAACCTGTTCAGCAGCTATCCTACAGAAGCTGCCTCCAAAGTGTGGTGATCCTGGTCAGCCCATTATCCCCTGCTCGATTGGAGACATGGATTGCGGATACGGTCTCTGCGATCTAGGAGCGAGCATCAACCTGATGCCATATACCATGTTCAAAAAGCTTCATGCGGGTGAGCTCGTTCCAACTCATTTTAAACTCCAATTAGCTGATAGATCATCAATTACACCCAGAGGTATGGTAGAAAATGTAGTTGTTAGTGTGGGTAAATTTTTCTTCCCAGCTGATTTTGTGATCCTTGACATGGATGAAGATGTTGAGGTACCTCTAATTCTTGGTAGACCTTTCCTTAGAACTGCGAAAACTGTTATAGATGTTGACAAAGGAAAGATTGCCTTGAAGTTTCATGACGAAGAATTAAGCTTTGTTATTAATAAGATGATGCAGAAAAATACTTCTTCTCATGCTGTTTTCTCTGCTGATTTAATTGAGAATTTTTATGATTTTGAAGATGACTACATCCATAGGAGTACTTATATTTCTAATTCTTTGTTTAAGTGTTCTGACATTTTAGAGCAGGTATTGAGTCTATCCATTGAGGATGACAAGGAAAGCCTTAAGACGGTCTCAGTCGTCCAGGAGCTAAATCAAGGGAAGTCATACTTTCGCTCCTCCTCTCCTCCAGTAGAAAAGCTGGATCGACCCATTCAAAGGCCTATCCCTTTAATAGATAAGCCTCCTACCCTTGAACTCAAATCTCTCCCTTCCCATCTTAAATATGTTTTCTTGGCAGAGGGTAGCACCCTGCCTGTTATTATCTCTGCATCTTTGTCTGTTTCGCAGGAAACTAGACTTCTGGAGGTGCTAAAGAAGCATAAAAGTGCCATGGGGTGGTCAGTTGTTGATATCAAAGGGATCAATCCGGGTTTCTGCACTGACCGGATTTATATGGAGGAGAATTATAAGGCAGTGAGGCAGCCCTAGAGAAGATTAAATCCAAATCTAAAGGAGGTGGTCAAAGCTGAAGTGCTGAAGCTTCTTGATGCAGGCATTATCTACCCGATATCTGACAGCCAGTGGGTGTCTCCAGTCCAGGTTGTCCCAAAGAAAGGAGGGATCGTGGCAGTTCCCAATGAGAAGGGGGAGATGGTTCCCCAGAGACAGACGACAGGTTGGAGAATGTGTATCGACTACCACCGCCTCAACAATGCCACCAGGAAGGACTATTTCTCGCTCCCATTCATTGACCAGATGCTTGAGCGGTTAGCCGGCCAAGAGTTCTACTGCTTCCTCAATGGCTATAGTGGCTACTTCCAGATCCCCATTGCCCCAGAAGATCAAGAGAAGACAACATTTACCTGTCCAAATGGGACGTTTTCATATAGGAGGATGCCTTTTGGCCTCTGTAATGCTCCTGCAACTTTCCAGAGATGCATGATGGCCATCTTCAATGACTTCATTGAAAAGAGCATTGAAGTTTTTATGGATGATTTTTCAGTTTATGGGCAGAGTTTCGAGGTGTGCTTGGAACAGTTGGATAAGATATTAAGGAGATGTGAGGAGACAAACCTGGTGCTGAACTGGGAGAAGTGCCATTTTATGGTACGGGAAGGTATTGTACTGGGTCACAAGGTTTCTAAGGAGGGCATGCAGGTAGACAAAGCCAACGTGGAGGTGATAGAGAAGCTCCCCCCACCGACTACAGTGAAAGATGTCAGGTCGTTCCTTGGTCATGCAGGATTCTACAGGAGATTCATTCAGGATTTCTCAAGGATTGCTAAACCCCTGTCAGACCTACTCCAGAAAGATGTCAAGTTCCAGTTCACTGAGGAGTGTTTGACAGCCTTTCAGACCATCAAAGATAAGCTCTGCTCAGCCCCAATTGTGGTCCCACCAGAGTGGTCAGAACCATTCGAGATCATGACAGATGCGAGCGACTATGCTGTTGGCGCCGCATTATGTCAGAAGAAGGACAAGATGCTGAGAGTAATCACATATGCTAGCAAGACCTTGATAGATGCACAGAAAAATTATACTACTACAGAGAAGGAGCTGCTAGCTGTGGTATTCGCGCTGGGTAAGTTTTGACCATATCTGCTAGGAAGCAAGGTGATTGTCCACACTGATCATTCGGCCCTCAAGTATCTCTTCCAGAAAAATGAATCGAAGCCTAGACTTCTGAGGTGGATCTTGCTTCTCCAAGAATTTAATTTGGAAGTTGTGGATAAAAAGGGAAAACAAAACGGAGTTGCTGATCACCTATCAAGACTCGACCTCCCTGATGATGGAACCCCAATCAACGAGTTCTTTCCTGATGAGACGGTGTTCATGATTGGAAAGGTGAAAGAACCATGGTATGCAGATTTGGTGAACTTTCTTGCTTCTGGGTTGATTCCTCACGATTACAGCTACAATCAGAAAAAGAAATTCTTATCAGAAGCCCGCCACTATATCTGGGAGGATCCCTATCTGTTTAGGATCTGTGCTGATGGTTTGATAAGACGATGCCTTCCAGATGAGGAGATACAGAGTGTAATAGAATTCTGTCATGCTAAAGAGGCGGGTGGCCATCATGGTTTTACAAGAACAGCTGTGAAGATATTAGAGTGTGGATTCTTTTGGCCCACTCTACATAAGGATGTCCACCACTTCTGTTCCCATTGTGACCCCTGTCAGAGGATGGGAAACATCTCTAGAAGGCATGAGATGCCTCAGCAAGGTATTCTTGAGGTAGAACTTTTTGATGTTTGGGGCATAGATTTCACAGGCCCTTTCCCCTCATCCTATGGAAACCAATGTATCCTAGTAGCTGTGGACTATGTCTCGAAGTGGGTTGAAGCTATTCCATGCCATACTGCTGATGCTAAGATAGTGGTGAAATTTCTAAAGAAACACATATTCACCAGATTTGGGGTGCCCAGGGCGACCATCAGTGATGGTGGCTCTCACTTCTGTAACCGAGCCTTCGACTCCTTGATGACTAAATATGGGGTGACCCACAAGGTGGCATTACCTTACCACCCCCAAACTAATGGTCAGGCAGAAGTGACCAATCGTGAGCTAAAATGGATCTTGCAGAAGACTGTTAATGCATCTAGGAAGGATTGGTCAGTTAAGCTGAATGACGCTCTGTGGGTATATCGGACTGCTTTTAAGACTCCTATAGGGATGTCCCCGTTCAAGCTTGTGTATGGGAAAGCCTGCCATCTTCCAGTAGAATTAGAGCATAAAGCTTACTGGGCATTGAAGGCCTTGAATTTTGATCTACACAGTGCTGGAGAGAAAAGAAAATTTCAGCTGTCTGAACTCGAAGAACTAAGAGAACAAGCATATGACAGTTCCAGAATTTATAAAGAGCAACAAAGAGAATCCATGATCAAATGATCCATAAGAGAGAATTTAAAGTAGGGGATCTTGTGTTGCTCTATAATTCCAGGCTGCGCCTCTTTCCTGGCAAGCTGAAATCCCATTGGGCAGGACCATTTAAAGTCATGGGGATCACTACCTATGGTGCCTACGAGCTAGAAAACAAGTCAGGAGAAGTATTCAAAGTGAATGGTGCTCGACTGAAGAAATACCTAGGCGATACCATTTCTCAGCCTCCTGCACCAGTTGTATCCTTGATTGAAAGCTCTTATTCCATTTCTTCTGTTCCTTCTATCTATACTGCAGCACCCCCTCCAAAATCATCAAAGAAGCCACGCTCAAAATGGTATTTCAGACTGAAGAAAGCTATTGCGAGCTGCTATGGCGGCCCTCCTTGATACTACCTTGAAAAGTCTAGCCAGAGACTCTAACTCTGGGCAGCTTGGTGGGAGGCAACCCACCGGTTTGTATATCTTTTCGTTTCTTTGGTTTAGTTATTTATTTTACTCTCTTGTTTTAATTTTGTGGTGTGTTAATAGCTATTGTGCATATTGCAAGAGCCATGGCTCTTATTTTTCTACTAATAGTTCTGTCTGGTTCCACTTGAGTTCGCCTGGTTCTGCAGATTTAATCTTTCAGTCACTTTGAAGTTAAACTGAACTCAAGTGTGGGGGAATATCACGACATTGTTCACCACGGATCAGGGAGCTCTTTTACACTCTTGCTATTTCATTTCTGCATTTCTTGTGTTTGTTTTTGTTGATTATTTGTGGTAATGTTTCCTTTTTATTTTTAAATAAATGAGGTGTTTTAGATTAATTGTTTTTAATTTAATTTAATTTATATATATATATAAGAGTTTTTCAACGCGTCCGGCTAAACCCAGCCAGACGCAAAGCCAGACACCTGTAAACCCTAACCCGTCCAGATCCAGACGGAAAACCGGACGAGACTAAAATCGCCGCGCACCTTTCTTTATTTTCTTTTTTCTTTCTTTCTTTTCTCTTTCTGCTTTCTTCTTCCTCCGTCTCGCATACGCTCCAGAACCCGACAAACTCGAACCCAACACCACCTCCACTCTTTTTCCTCCTTTTTTGCCGCCACCACCACCGAAACACCACTGTTGCACTACCAGGAGACCGCTGAAGCACCGTCCAGTCGCCCGCCTCTCTTTCCTTCTCATTCGCAACCGAAAACCATAAACTGAAACAGGTTTTTTTTTATTTTTCGTTTCAATTCAAAATTTTGGTCACATTGTGGTAGATTAGGTCGCTTTTGGGTAGTTTTTGATGTTAATTTGTTGTTGGGATGAGAAAACGTGAAGTTCTCTGTGGAATTTGTGAGCTTTCTGGTTGGAGTTTTGTGAAATCGACGCTGTCTGTCGCGGCAAAATTTTTTTAGGTTTTCTGAGAGCGTCCGGATCTGCGTCCGGCTAAGTTGACCCGGACGTGGATCCGGACATGTTCAAAATTTCCAATTTTTCTGCAATTGTCTTCTAGGTTTATGTTGTACTGTTTAATGCTATTGTTGGCTATGTTTAGATGTTTTAATGCCTTGGTAATCGTAGATTAACTATGTGCAAGAATGTGTTCAAATAGAACTTGCTGCTCGATCGGCTTCGGGTATTGGTGTGTTTTTGCTTCTCTTTTCTTGCTGTTTAGGTTTCTTACTGCATTTGTTTGTTGTTTAGATGGACTCGCACTAGAGGAGGAGGTGCTACACGCACGGGATCGTCTTCGAGGAACCCACGCCCCGACGACCAGTCAGAGCCAGCCCCCACCCCACTCCGACCTGATGGCTTCAGATCTGCTGCCGCCCGGGCCTGGTATGATCAGGGCGGGTCCTTCGTCATTGAGAGGCGCATCACTGCAGAGGCATCAGCTGCCACTGGGCTTACAGACGTATTTGGTGGTATTGGCACCAGCAGCATCTTGCGCATGGGCGAGGGTGTCTTCTCTCCGGACCTGGTACGGGAATTCTATGCCAATGCTGTGGCATCAGACACGACAAACATGATCACATCCTATGTGGGGCAGCTCCAGGTTGAGGTAACCCTTGAGACTTTCAGTGTTATTTTACTCCTCCCGGACAATGATGCGACCCATCTAGATTTTACGGAGGACGAGCTTAGGCAGGGTAAGTCTAGGTGGTTACAAGAGGTCGGGAGTACTACTAGCCGACGGGGTGAGGAGAGTAAGACCGTACTCCCATATGCTCTCCTCCCCTCCCTTCCCCAAAGGACCCTTGCAGAGATCCTCAGTCATCAGATCCGGCCTCATGCCGGAAATGATGCTTCTGACGAGGATTGTGTTCTCCTCGACTACCTCTTGGCCGCACCACATCCACCATCTCAAAAGCTCTCGCTCTCATTCGTGATGTTTAGGCAGCTGCATAGGGTGGTGACTTATCTGAAGACGACGAAGAAGAAGATCACCCCTATCTTCCCCATCTTTATCCAGCATCCTCTTGTCTCCACACTCCCCGAGGATATCTTCACCGGTCTCGAGGTGAGGGAGGGAGAGACACCCATCTTCGTCGGGACCTTCAGGAGATGGGGCTTCTTACGCCTCGATGACGACAACTGGGTGAAGGGCAGCGCGGGTCTAGGATCCACAGGCACCTCTGCGAGTTCCAGCTCTACTCCGGCGCCTACTGCTACCATGGCACCTCCCATGCCCCCAGTGATGAGCATCCCGCCAGAGATGCAGACCATGATTGACTCCATTCTCCAGCAGCAGCAGAGGATGGAGCAGCGCTTTGGGGGTATGGAGCAGCACTTTGGGGGTATGGAGCAGCAGTTTGGGGATGTCCAGCAGCGCCAGGTGCGCATGGAGGGACACATAGATGACATCCACCAGACTCAGGAGCACCTCCAGACAGAGCAGACTTCTCTCCGCGACACCCAGGCTATGCTCACAGAGCGCTTGGAGCGCAGTGATGCTTTTCAGCGAGAGACTGCTCAGTTCATGGCACAGGCATCTGCTCACCAGAGAGAGGCATCAGCTCATCAGGCCCAGACTACCCAGCTCTTACAGATGCTCATGGCCCAGATGCGCGCAGGACCACAGCCACCACCGCCACCTCAGTGACATCCATCCTATCTTTATTGCTTTCTTTTATTTTAATTGTTTTTCTGTACTTTTCTTTTTTTTCTTCACTTGCCTTACTTTTGATTGTTAACACTAACGGTAAAACACGACACTAACAGGTGAAGTGATGGTGTTTATATTTGGCAGTGCTTAAATTCTAAATTGCTAAATTTCCTGTTTCTCTGAGCAGTGCAGCGTTCATAAATGCTTAATTTACATGCCACCTCTACTGCGAAACAAACGGCTATAAGTACAGGAACTGGAACCACACTACTTTTGAACGTCTGCTAAGCTTGCATTCTGGGGAGTATTCTGTCTTAAACATTACTCATACGATTCAAATATTCCCTGTTGTTCGAGTTAATGCACTTTATTCTGTGGTCGTACTTGCCAGTGGAAAACTAGCAACCTTTATTCTGCACAAAATGCATATTGTCTGTGACTCATGAGGAATATCTCGACCCCTGCAAAACTTCAAGTGTGAGGAAGGACATCTTCCTCAATCTATAACACCAGGGGAGTCTCAGTTCCTACTTTAACTTATTGATGTTCCACCTTTCTTGTGTTGCGGTTTACAAATTGCATATGCATCTATAATGAGTGTAGCATGTTTTGAAAGCTCTTTTACCTGCATTTTTTTTATGACCAATGAGGACATTGCTCCTCTTAAGTGTGGGGAAGGAAAGACCTTTCCCTGAAAACATGCTAGCTGTTCTTTAATGCCACACTTGCTTTTTGCTACTCTAATACCTGTGCACACCGATAAATACGATGAAATAATTACAAGAGCATTTGAAATTAAACCAAGTGACAACCGTAAGAATCGTTTTGCTTGATGAGGTTTGGATAAATAATTTTATTTCAAAAATACTCTATTTTCACTGAAACAAGGTGGATTAGCTAGTTGTAGAAACCAGATTATTTTAGCTTGGGATTTTGGAAATGAAGAGAATGTTTGGAATGAAAAGGATAAGGCAAGGTACTCCGTTGATCAAAAATCTTTTCCTAACAATAGCAGGCCTCGTCTATCTAGTTATTAAGTCTTAAGGGTGCCTTAACACCTATCTAGCTAAGGTCTCGGGATCTGGGATAGTTGGCCTAACACCATCTCAAGGATAGAGAGAAAAGTCTGGGTTACGGAATAACTCTGCAAAACTTTTAAATATTAGCTTGTTTTATACATAATTCTTGAAGACGAATGCTTTCGCTTACAGAAGAGATAATTGCAGTTAAATTAATGCTTTTGATCATGAGTGCGTGGTGTTGAAAGGTATTGCGGAATAAGGCATTACTTCACACCCCTTGTCATCCAAAGGTTAGAGAAATGAAAATTGGTGGAAAGTCCCAAGCTAAGCTAACTTGTTTTCTGCAATCTAGTTTCTCTATGCTTTTACAAAATTGTTCTTCCTTCACTGTTTGTGAAAACCTACCTCTAAAGAGCAAGATTATTCTTTCATCTGTCACTTTGCTTGATTTCCCTCTGCATCTGTTGATCCTGAGATTATTTGACGGTTTTAGAGATATTCTTATTCCTTATTTTGCTTGAGGACAAGCAAAAGCTTAAGTGTGAGGAAGTTGATAAATGTGAAACATATAGGCTTTTTAGGGTTTAATTACCTTATAATTTGTAACAATTCAGGCAATGTTTCCCACTTATTATGTGTTTTTCCTAAGATTGATGATTTGATAAGAACTGATGTATTTTATATACTAAATATAGGAAAAACCCAGGGAAATGAAGATTGTACATCATAAGGATTACTGTAACACCCCACCCAAAGCCATTCGTGGTTATCGCAAAACTAAACCCTTTATCGAATACGTCGCAGCGGAGATAATAAACACCTGGACCTTGCCACGGTCTGATCGTTAGAATATACCGGCCTTAACATTTACAATACTTATCCAAAATACTTAACCAACCCAAAACATCACCATCCATAATACCACAACCAACCGAGTACAACTATCTTAGACATAATCACAACTTACATCAGTTTAAATATAAACAGTCGGGTGCACAGGCGCAACCCGAACTCAAAATAAACATCCCACCCTAAGTCTAACCGTTCCTACTCTCGTAGTGCATCCTCATGGGTCTCTTACCTGCAAGTGTAAAAATAGCCCCCAAGGGGGTCAGCACGAATGCTGGTACACCCTCTCATGGCCCCCCAAGCTAATGGGGCTACGACGACTAATTGTCGATAGCATGGAAATTGATTACATACACAAGCATAATATGGAGTGCAATAACAATAACCACAGATGAACACATATAGTTCACAATCAATGAACGACTCAAGCGTTCCCTTATCAAGTGGGTTAGTAACCCCACTGGTGGAACGCGAGCTTTTAATTACGGTCCAAAACCGTGTTACATTACGGTTCTGGACCGTAATCTACGCGGGCGTCAATAAAGATGGCGACGTCTTTAATTACGGTTTTAAACCGTAATTAATGGCCCTTTTCCGGCCCGCGTGTCATTGACTTTACATTATGGTTATTTGTAAAACCGTGATCTAAAGTCCTTTGGCGTGCGCGAACCAAAGGACTTTAGATCACGGTTTTACAAATAACCGTAATGTAAAGTCGACACTTTAGATTACGGTTCTAACAATAACCGTAATCTAAAGTGTTTTGGCGCGCGCGCCCAAAGGACTTTAGATTACGGTTATTGTTAGAACCGTAATCTAAAGTGTAATTTTTTTTTATTATTTTATTTTTTTTACAAATCTACACAATTGCAACAGAGACAGAATTGTAACAGATAAGCAACAGAGGGCAGAAACTGCACAATTGAACCACCTGAATCAAATACCAACAACACAAATTCATTCTAATAAAGCACCAGATCGAAAATCTGTAACATATTCAATCTGTTACACAATTGCAACAGAGATAACATCTAATAAAGCACCAGATCGAAAATCTGTAACATATTCAATCTGTTACACAATTGCAACAGAGATAACAATTGCAAATTCATTTCTGCGCACAATTGCAACAGAAATATTCAATACAACAGCTAGAATCTGTTACAGCAGCAGCTAGCATAATTCATTACAAACAGAATCAGAGCAACTAACAAAAAATATAATCTGTTACACAATATAATCTGTTGCAGCAGCAACTAACAGAATCAGAGCAGCAACTAAAAAAAATATATGTTACAGCAGCAGCTAGCTAGTCTACCACTCCATTCTCATAAACATGGCTGCCATGCTCTCTCTGACATGCAACAAGTCGGCAGGAGCATAAGTCTTGAATCTGGCATAATGCTCTTTAATCTGCAACAAGAAAAGGAATGGAACACATAATGAGATTAAGATAAAGACACAAAAAATCTGCCGAAAGAATTAAATACAAGACAGCGTTCGTATTACCTTGTCAATATCATTCTTAAAACTTGGGAAGTACCCGCAGAACTCGTACATATACCGCATCACGTAGTACCCGCAACTCTTAGAATCCTTTTGGGTAGGGCACTAAATCACCAAAATTCACAAATGTAAAACAATTGTACAAAGATAATAGCAGCACGAATGAAATACATGAATTACCAAACCTTGATGTAATCGACGGTCAAATCACCAAACTCTCCCTGAGGGGTTTTTTTGTAACAACTGTTACATATATTAACAAAAGCGTTTAGCAAAATGAACAAGTACATTAATTTTGGTTCAAAAAACTTACAAACAATTAAATAGTAATAAAAACTTACTCTTTGATTAAGTCTTCAGTGTTGAATTCTTTCCACTGCCCTAGTGGATCTAGAACGAGCAGAGTAGCGGTGGCAGCGCAGAATATAAACAAAGCCCAGTGGTGGCTACAATGTCAAATACAAAATGAAATGAGAAATGAAGGTAACAAAGTTAGCTAATTAGTATGTAATTTTATATTAGAACTCACGTTTGGTGATACGGCATTAGAATGAATAATTTATTCTGTTGATCAACAACATTGAAGACATGAATCATGTAGTTACAAAACCTCCCAGGGTCCCTAGTGACATTGTCGTACGATAAACGCTCCGGGCACACCGCAGTAACGCATGTCATGTCCTTCTCAACACATCTCTCAAGCAGACATCTATTATATCACATGTACTATAAAAAGTTAGCCAATGCAACTTCATAGATACTTATTCTATATGTTTTTACAGTATGAGGAAAGAACACTTACTTTAGATAAGCTTGAATAATGTTAATGTTCAGATAATCTCCACACATCATCTCTCTGATGTCCTCAAAGTTGATTGCCGTCATCATATCTTCTTCGTAGTGAAACATCGACTTTGGAAGCGTCATCATGAAGTTGTTAGTTTGAGATGACTTCACCATGATCTTGTCGTAGAGATTCATCTGCTTGGCCCCCAAAACATTAACAAGTTTTTGTGGCAGTGCGAGCTTATTTTTAGGCGCCTCAGAAGTCCTGGTGCGACCCCGGACGGGCGCTGGATTCTTACCTTTCGCACCCCGACTCACTGGATTCTTACCCTTCACACACAAACAGTAAAGCATAAATGTAAAGATAATTACTAATTGATTATTATAGTAACATTAAACATTTATCTAGAACATACCCTTCTGGCAGGATTCGTCGGCGCGCTGATCTCTTCTTCTCTGGGCCGGGATACGCGGCGAGGAACCTCAGGGATCTCAGGATTCGCCGGCGCGCTGGTCTCTTCTAGTCTGGGCCGGGTTACGCGGCGAGGAAGCTCAGGGATCTATAATAGATTAGATTAGACACTTAATGCTAAATAATGCATTTTATTAGATACTAAATGGTTGTCAAACAGTCTTACCTCATCGGTGACAACAATATAACATGCTGGCCAGGGCAATATGTCTCCCTTCGCTTCGATCAGCGTGCATTTGTTGTCAATCGCCATCGGAAGGTATGCATGCTCAAATCCATCAACTATCAGGTCCAAGGTCACACGCGCGTAGAATGGGGGTAGACGTACGAAACTGATGAGCGTGAGTGGACCTGATGGCAACACCGTCCCGTAGGCCGCATCTACAGGGTGCCCGTCTAATGGTATTTGGAGACGACATTTTTTTTGCTCCTTTAATAAACAGAGATAATACGTGAAATAAATAAGTGAGTCCAATCTAATACTATTTAAATAACTTTATTTTAGAAAAAATAGTTAAACAAAGTTAACCTGGATGTTGGCAAACGGGTACGGGTCAGCGGCCGGAGCACAACTAGACGAGGAAGACATTCGAGGAGGATCTAGCTGCTGCTGCTGAGTAGTCGCATGTGCAATCGCATTCAACGCTTCCTGCAGCCTCTCCTCGATAGCCCGGCGCTCAGCAGCATGTTTCTCGTCATTAGCTTGGCGCTCAGCAGCGAACTTACGCTCTACCATCGCCTCGACTTCAGCAGCACTCATCTGACCCTTCCTAGCAGATGGCGGGAATACGTTCTTCTGACGTACTTCTCCCCCAAATCCTCTAACACGCCCCGGGTGATCCTTCTTCCCAAGCATTTGATTCAGCGCGTCGTCTTGAGAAGGAGGAGCGTGTAAGTCCACTTCTCCTCTCTGTGCCGCATCGTACTGTCCAATTTTCAAAGAAGTTAATGACGAGATTTAAGATCAACAAACACTTGAGTATATAAGTAAATTATTCAACAGCTACTTTCAAATACTTACAATTTGGTTTGCCAGTTGTTCCATCGCAGCATTAGGAAATATCCTCTGACCTTCGCTGGTCGTTTTCTGGCGTCCCAGTATGTACATCTGCACCCTCCTCGCCTCAGAGACATCCTCGATCGGGCATTCACTTCCATCCTCGTTCCTCCGTGTCAGCAAACCAGCTTCTTTCCATCCCTCGAGGCTGCCCACATATCCCCTTCGTCCCATGGTGTGGGGGTAGAGATTAGCTTCACGGTTTTGTCGTGCTTGTTCTTGTACTTGCTGTTAAGAAAGTACAACAGGAAATTAATTAGAAAATCAGGGATAAAGCATTATGAGCATTAATTAAGAAAAGAGTACACACAAACATACCCTGAACTCGGGGGTGGCGTGCCGCTCAACGAACTCCTTCCACTCCTCTTCAGTTATCATGCCATTGTATACAACATACGGCGGAGGCTCACGTGGGGGCACCCTGTTGATCCAATGCTCAACCAAGTAGTGGCGGAATGATTTAGCTTTGCCGGCCACCAAAGAAAGAACGGTCTTCTTCACTTCTTCTGGGATCTTGTACCGTTCTTGCACCTTCTTCCAGATGGTCTCCTTTACTTTTTCCGGGACTTGTTTCCATGTGTGGTTGATGCAGCAATGTGATCTGGCCAGAGTCCCTAGCATACTAGCGAACTCTGACCTGCTGCCCCCACCATACCTCCCATACTGGTCCCACAGAAGACTAATCTGATCCGGTTTCTGCAGTTTCAACCCACGGGTCGGACCTCTACCTCTGGGTCTCTGAGTAGCACTCGTAGAAGGTGCACTCATGGAAGGGCCAACAGCAGCAGCGGCAGATGTGGATGGGGCAACAGCAGCAGCGGCAGATGTAGATGGGACCGGTACCATTTGCTGCTCATTTTCCTCCTCCTCACGACAAAATAAATCGAACTCTTCATCAGCCATGTCCTGATCAGCCATGCCTGCAAGGATTGAAATACAATTTGAATTAAATTAAGCATTTCATAATGGTCATAAACAAGCAATAAATAAAAGAGTGTTAATTTCATATAAATTTTTATAGTAATAACTTACATACACCATTATCTCTCAACCCACATTCCCTCGTTATGGTCTGATCGTATATACTCACGATGACCTGTGACCTCAGCCTCTTCCAATGAAATAGGAACAGTTGGAGGTTCATCTTCTGCATCATACTCATCCTCATCAACCACACCATCCACACCAACTATTCCTCTTCTCCCTTTAAGCACAACAGACCATCTAGGATTACAGGGATCAGTTACATAAAATATCTGCTTAACCTTCGTCCCAACAACGAATGGCTCAACCGTGGGAGTAGCTCTAGACAGATCAACCAGTTTCATACCATGCTCCTCCTCACGGTAGCCATGATTGTTGTTAACCCAGTTACAGCGGAAAACACACATTTCGTAGCTGTTGTAGTCCAATACCCAGATGTCTTGTATAACACCGAAATATGATTGTTGTACCGAGACAGGACTATGACCCACGACACCGATGTCATATAAGTTTTGATAAGCTTCAAGCTCTACACCACTGTTTTGATTCGTTGACTTCTGATCCTGACGTTCTGTGAAAAAGGTGAATCCGTTGACATCGTACCCCTCATAAGAAATTACATCCAGATTTGGTCCAAATGCAACTACTTTAATCAGTTCAGGCACATTCGTGGACTGATCGGACAACACTCTCTCTTTGAACCATCGGACAAATGTCCTATTCTGCTCATTTTGTAGTCTAACGTCACTCATGTTTGGATATTGTGCTCTTAAAACACACAAGTGTTCATCAAAGTATGGTTCAACATCTTCAAGATGACTTAGCACAACTAAATGAGCTTTGTTAAGAGTGTCTATGTCAATTCTTTTCAGTTTCCTTCCAACCGTGCCAACACCCTTCAATCTGCCCTCGTGTCTAGAACGTGGAAGTCCAATGGTATCGACACCTTCTAGGTAATTGGTGCAGAAGTCTACAACTTCCTCTGTGATAGTGCCCTCTATAATACTACCCTCTGGGTGACGACGGTTCTTCATTTTCTTCTTCAGGACACCCATGTACCTTTCGAACGGATACATGTAGCGAAGGTACAAAGGACCACACATCAGAATCTCTCTTACAAGATGCACGAGGAGATGTATCATTATGTCGAAGAACGATGGAGGAAAATACATCTCCAGCTGGCACATTGTCACAATAAGATCCTTTTGTAATTTAGACAGAGTGTCCACATCAAGAACCTTAGACGAAATGGATTTGAGGAAGACACTGACGTTTGTGATTGTGTGTCTGACAGCATCCGGCAAGATCCCACGTAGTGCAATTGGCAAAAATTCTTGAAGTAGGACATGATAATCGTGAGATTTCATTCCTACTAATTTGAAATCTGTCATGGACACTAGGTTTCTTATGTTTGAGGAGTAACCTGATGGCACCTTGATGTTGTAAAGGGTACTGCATAGACTATGTTTCTCTTCTTTAGACAGAGTGTGACAGGCAGGAGGCAAGAATGTGCGTTTTCCACGTTCTTGCGGGCCAAGCTCTGTGCGTATGCCCAACTCAATTAAATCTTTTCTTCCTTTCAAATGATCCTTTGTCTTTCCTTTTATGTTCAAAAGAGTGCTAGTGACACTTTCACCCACGTTCTTCTCGACATGCATCCCATCGATACAATGTCTAACCTCCAGATGCTGCCAGTACTCTAGTTCCCAAAATATTGATTTCTTTTTCCAGACACTTTTTTCACCACTTTTGGTTGGCGGCCCGAAGTTGTTCACAATATTATCCAACTTTTTGTAAATCTCTGTACCTGTCAAAGGCTGGCGCGCCATGCTGTGATCAGTTTTCCCATCGAACTCTTTCGCCATCTTTCGATACTTATGTCCTTTTGGAAGCATTTTTCGGTGGCCCATATACACGGTTTTCCCACTATGTTTCAAGCGAATGCTACAAGTGTTTTCACCACAAATCGGACACGCCAACGCCCCCTTGATTGAATAGCCTGAAAGATTACCATAGGCGGGGAAATCATTGATTGTGCAGTACAACATGGCACGCAAATTGAAGTCCTCTTTACTGAATGAGTCGTAAACCGTAGCCCCTTCATTCCACAAGAGTTGTAGATCCTCTATCAAAGGTTGTAGGAATACGTCAATTTTGTTGCCCGGTTGCTTTGGACCAGATATTAACAAAGACAACAAGATGTGTCTTGGTTTCATGCATAACCATGGCGGTAGATTGTAAATAACTAAAAGCACAGGCCAGGTACTGTGTATGCTACTCAAAGTACCGTAAGGGTTCATCCCATCCGTGCACAAGCCTAGCCTTAGGTTTCTCGGTTCGTTACCAAACTCAGGAAATTTTACGTCTATGTTTCTCCACTGTGGTGCATCAGCGGGATGTCTTAATCTGCCATCCTTTTTCCTGTGAACTGAATGCCACCGAAGATTCTCTGCGTCTTTCTCAATGGAGAACAAACGTCTGAACCTTGGAATGATGGGCAGGTACCACAGTACCTTAGCTGGTGAACCTTTCTTACTACCGCTGATGTGAGTTTGTTGTTTCTTATACCGTGACGCTCCACATGCTGAACAGCTTTCAGCAAATTCATCCGATTTCCAAAACAGCATGCAACCATTTGGACAAGCATGAATTTTCTGGTACCCCATACCCATTGGGCACATCATTTTTTTGGCTGAGTACGTAGTCGTTGGTAAAACGTTGTCCACCGGAAGAACGTATTTCAATAGTTCCAGGAGGTCAGTGAAACTTACGTCGCTCCAGCCATGTTTCGCTTTCAAGTTGAATAGCTTGAGGACGACACTCAACTTGCTTAACTTTGTAGGGTCACACCCGGGGTACAACGGTGTTTTGGATGAATCCAACAAATTTTCATGCTTGTCTGGCGTGTTAGAGTAATGTCGTTCCACATCTTCGAGCATAGTCTCAATGTCATCATCCCAGAAATCTGGCTCAACGTTCCCTGTAACGTCTTCTGGGTCACCAGCAACTGTATCATCTCCAAGTTCTGTTTCTGTGTTTGCCTGACCATTATCCCCTTCGTCAGGCTTAATAACATCGAACGCACTCTGACCATGCCATCGGATTATGTCTTGGAAATCTTTTGTAAAACCGCGGCGGATCAGATGTTCCTTAATTGTTTCAACGCCGCGATATCTCAGATTGTTTTGGCAGTCGATACACGGACAAAATATGTATCCCTTGTCTGTAGGTTTCAGATTGTTCGCCAACACCGTGCATAACTTATCAACTCCTTCTAAAAACTTGTCGTCCAAATTTCCGCTGTAAATCCACGAACGTTCCATCTCCTTCTAGCTATTTATATGAAGGCAGCCATTTCATACCGTCACCCGTGGCAGAGTCTTTACACTTTTGTATCTTATCAACCTAAATCCATCCATGAGTATTAAATCCCACCGGTGAACGTGTTTTTAATATGTAATTTATTGAAAATTTCGGCAGCATCTCCCTACAGTTCTTCAAATGCACGATATTATGATATTAATCAATAATATATGCATTCGAAGAACAATAAAGAGATACTGCTGAAATAATCAATAAAGTACAATTAAAAACACATTCACACCCTAGGTGTGAGATTTAACAATCATGGACAGTCCCGACAGGGACTGCCGAAGATATACCTCTATTAGGTATATCTTGGGCGGATAACTATGTTTGGTAGTTTGTCAAATATTATATGTATATATGTAAATCTTACCTCTGGTAGACGATTAGCCGATGCTAAGACGGTTGAGGTCGGAAGCCAAAATAAAGTCGTAGTCCTGATGCATAAATGAAAAACGACAACATTAGAATTCATCAAAAAATCAAGGTTAAATGCTAGCTAAACCGCGGAAAAAAATCGACAGCATCTCCCCTATATTTCTAACGTCTCCAAATCAGTTTTATCAAAGTCAAATTTGCACGCACCATCTAGAACTAGTAACATACATAAACTTATCTTCTTCTACTATAAATGAAGTTTATTTATGACCTTCTCTGCAGTACTTCAGATTGAAGGACTGAAACTAGTCATTCTAGAACCATTAAAATACCGAAACTCATCTTATTCTTTCTGGTGGTTATAACAATAGCATTGTTGATTCCTGTCACAGATTGTGAATCAAACAGAGAGCATCTGGCATAGCAGATTGAGCAGTTGAAAATGAGCTATTTTCAGGAATCGGTAATATACTTGAACTTACTTTCTTTCCTGTGGCAGTTTTAAGTAGTAGCATTTTTAAAACTACACTATTATTTATTAATTGTAATACTAAATGCTAAGAATAAATAAATACAGCAGTTTACAGTTTGCTTTGCAAAATTACCGTTACTAAGCACCGAAGTGGGCAAGTAGTGTAGAAATCAGCCCACGAACTAGGTTGCAATTAACTGTGAATCTGGGCACAAATATATGAACAAAGTTAGAACTTGCAATCGAAATGCATGTATATGAACAAAGTTAGAAAAAAACGACAATCAATCGATCGCATACCCAATACGCGATAGAGAGGTCGACGGTGAGACCAGTGGTAGATGGGTGGTGACCGGCGGCGATGGGAGTGACAAAGGTGGTGGGAGCGATGGTGGCGATGGCCGTTAGCAAGGTGACGGGAGAGAGGCGATTTCAGTGAGGAAGATAGCGCGAAAGAGAAGAAGAGTTACTGTAAGTACAGTGTGCAGAGTAAACGGGCAAATGTTGTAGTTAAAAGGACTTTAGATTACGGTTTACATGAAAACCGTAATGTAAAGTCACACTTTACATGACGGTTCCTAAAGAACCGTAATCTAAAGTGTAACGAAATTAATAAAATAGCGCGAAAATTATTTGGCCTATGCTGGGTTTCGAACTCAAGATCGATGGTGTTGACTCATGTACCCACGGCCATTGAGCCATGAGTCTTATTCGATCAAACAAATGTAACACATTAATATAAAGTTATTTTTAATCTAAAATAAGCTGGTAAGACGACGTCGTTCACTGTAATTTAGATTACGCGCGGCGTCGAAAAAATCAAATAATGCGGGAAATATTTGGCGTCAGGTCAAGACGACGTCGTTGACCATCAGTGGGCGGGGACTTTAGATGACGGTTATTAGTAAAACCGTAATCTAAAGTCCGTTGACCGTAAAGCGCGCGTCAACACGGGACTTTAGATTACGGTTTCACAAATAACCGTCATCTAAAGTCCGTCCTAAAAAAGGCGCGCCTACCTCCGATCGATTATTGCTTACGGTTAATTTAATAAACGTCATTAATTAACTCCGGCCTTCATATTATTACGGTTTCTGTTAAAGCCGTGATTAAACCACCGTCATTAAAGGCTTCCGTTCCACCATGCCCCCTCCTTAGTCCTCATTCCTTAATATCAGTTCCTTACCTTAATCCTCCAACCTTAACTTATCTCAGTTACAAACCGTTCCTGGAAGGTAATGGTTAGCTTAATTCGACCTGGGATTTAGGTGATTCCCACCGCACCATCTTAATGCCACCTACTCTGGACGGGAGTCCAGCGTGCTGAGCCGGCAACCGGCCCTAGGCTACAAGTCCGAAGACAATCCTTAAGCGGAGGGCGGATCTGATTCAGATACCGTCCCCCTTTTCCTTAGCATGCATGACCGGAGTTCGTCCCGGTTTCCTCACTCATGTTCCAGTTAGTAGACACCTTAATCACCATGTCTAGCTAAGCCTTAACGGCATTAACCAACAACCACCAAACTTAATTCTTATTCTTACTCAGTATGTTCTAAACTTGGTTAGTGACAATCTCAAGTCTCGCGGGTTAGTGTAAATATAAACGTACACAACGAGAACAAATATAACCGTTTGCATGCTTTATCTTGTTTTAGTCATAGCAATTAAACAGATAGCACACAAGCCGAGACACCCTTAGCAGCAGTCACACAGAGAGGGATTGTACCGTTCACCGTCGATCGTTGTTTTGTTTAACCTTCTTCGTGGTCCCCAATTCACAAACCTAAATCATTCATTCATTTTTAGGTCATTGAGTCATTTGCAACCTTACTTACTCACTTAGTCCCTAAGAGATTCCCATTTAATACCCTCTTAAGTCTTTGGCCACTTAGCTTACAAACTTAACTTTAACATTAAACTTATACTTAACTTAACTTAATTCCTTAAGTTTCTTAGGGTCCTAATCATTACCACCCTACCAAAGTATACCTTATTACCTATTACCATCCTTAGAATTCAAATTTTTTTTTTTATTTTTAGGCTCGACCGAACTTCCGACCGACCTTACCTAAGGTCGTCCATTCCAGAACACTTCACCGTTTGAAAATTCTACCACCGACCGACCTTGCAAGTCCGTCCCCAAGTCGGTCCATTCCCGAGAGTTTCCCCGAGGAAATTTTAAGCTCCGACCGAACTTCCAATCCGGTCCCATGTTCGGTCGATTCCAGAGACTTTACCGTACAAATACATGCCCGACCGACCTTGCAAGTCCGGTCCCAAGGTCGGTCCATTCCAAAGACTTAATACCAGACCAAAATACATGCCCGACCGACCTTGCAAGTCCGGTCCCAAGGTCGGTCCATTCCAGAGACTTAGTT
Source organism: Limonium bicolor (assembly GCA_023374045.1). Taxonomy (NCBI): domain Eukaryota; kingdom Viridiplantae; phylum Streptophyta; class Magnoliopsida; order Caryophyllales; family Plumbaginaceae; genus Limonium; species Limonium bicolor. Next base: position 229,592,712 of record CM041778.1, read on the forward strand.
CCTTCACAAAATACAGGCCTGACCGAACTTGTAAGTCCTCCTATGTTCGGTCGATTCCAGAACACTTTCTCCGTAGTGTAAACTGAGCCGACCGACTTGCAGGTCCGGTCCTAAGGTCGATCGGCTCTAGAACCTTGTTTCTAAATTCTCTTTTAACTCCAAACTTCTCCTCATATATCCTTAATATGTTATAACCTCATTTGGGCACCTCAAATACACCTTAAGCCCTCCTCTAAACACATGAAATCATTCACCAAGATTCACCTTAGTCATTATGCATTTTTCTTGTAATAATGCTAACACTTGTAATGTTTTCCACTAGGTTTCTAGGTGGTGGTTCATACCTAATGTAACCACTATGCCAAATGTTTTCCTCACCACTATAACATCATCTCCCAAGCATCTTCACCATCTAAAATTCTTTTATGCCTTTACTTAAAGTTCCTTCACAAACTTAAACTTCCATCCATCAACACATTATTTCCTTCCTAGTTGTTTACCAATATTCGCCTAAGTCCTAAATACTCAATTACATTCTCTTGATTCCCATATCCTTCATAGTAATACCTAAGTCATTGTAAGTCATTAGAACACCTTAACCTCACCCTTTTTCATCAAGACAACCCATAGAACATCCTAGTACTTCCTTAGTCATTAAATCCCCTTAGAATATCTTAAACACTTAAGTTCTCCTTTAAATTTTGCCATGGGTTTTCTAGTATATAGTACATCCTAACACTTGGTTTTTTTTCTCCATCAAACAACCAATACCACTCAAATTCTCATCACAACACCTTAACACACAATTTACACCAAAACTTCACCACATCATCTTATAGTGCATAAACTTAAATGCTTGGCACTTAGGCCCTTAAATGACAATAATCTTAACCACTGAATTTCCACATATATTTGCCTTTAACCTGCGAATACACACAACAAGGCTCCCATTGAAATAAAATGCTTCTTGTAATTCATCTCAATATTGTTTTAACTATCTCTTCTTCTCATTTGCTCTTTAGTCACAAGTTCACAAGTATAGTCATTGTTTCTCCTAGGTTTTATATACCCCTTTTCTAATGTAAACTCTACACTAAACTCATCACATATCTAAATCCCATTCCCTTAAACAATAGAACACCTTAAGGTAAGTAATTTACCTTGTTCTTTTACAAGCTTTAAAAGCTTTCTTCCTTAGGTTTTTCTTTGCTCAATCTCGGTCACCAATATATATCTCCTTGCCAATGTTCTAACCAATATCCAATGACTCCAATGAGTACTAGATAATACATTAACCCTAAGGAACAAACCCTAGGTTAAAAATATGCTTTAAGGTATTAAGGTGATTGTTTTACCTTGGTTTCTCAAGACAAGCTTGGATATGAAGCAAGAAGGACCTCCTCAATCCTTTGAAGAGTAGAAAACAAGCTAGAACAAGGCATAAACATGGAGTCCCATGAGTGCAAATTTTCGGACAAGGAAGAAAATGATGGAAACCTAGATTTTCTTACACTTTCTTTACCTTAAAGAATGGAGAAGCCAATGGAGTCTCCAAACTTGAATTTCCTCCTCTAATGGTGGTTTGACTTGGCACCAAAATGAAGCTCTTGAAGTTTTGAAAAGATAGAAAGAGAGAGCTTGAGCTAACTAAGGAGATTATGTAATTTGTTTTGGTTTTGGAGCTAAAATGAGTGAGTTGTGTGCAAAGCTAGATGAAGCTAGCATGGAGGTATACTTCACGTTAATGGAGAAGGGAGAGAGAGCAAGAAAACCGTGGGAAACAAAGGAGAATGAAGAAGTGAGGAGAGAGAATCACTAAAGTGTGATATTTATGTAAAAGGTGAATAGTACTTTTGCTTTACAAATCTTTATTTGCTTAATGAGTCATGAAGGTGGTGACTCACCTTATAAGAAACCGGCCCCCATTAGTAACAAGGGGTACTTAAGTCTTTGTTGACCAAATATCTCACTTATATTGACTTATGTTATAAACTAGCTTAATTAATTTACTATTCACAAAACAAGGCACATTGTTGTGAAATTTTTGATTTCCCATTGATATAGACTTCTAAATGTGATACTATATAGTACACATGTTAATTAAAGAGTAATGATGGGCATTTAGCCATTCAAAACTCATTTACAAGACAATTTTTCAAAAACGTGCTTTAAGACTCCTTAAAGCACATTTTGTGTTTTAACTTGTTTTCAAGCTTGGTTTTCTTTGGTAATTGATTTAAAATGACCATAAGGATATTACTAAGGTCTTAGAACAATATTTGGGTACTCTCCCAAGTCTCTCCAAGCTTAGAGCACGTTTTTGCTTAAACTGCTCTTTTGGTGTTTCCTTATATTTCCTTTGATTAGAAATGTTTCTAAGGCATTATTTAGCCTCCTTATATCTTAGTTTATCATTTAAACACCATATCTAAGTTTGGGGTATTTCAATTACAACGCAGCAAACGGGGAACAAATTAGGAGAAGAGACACAAAAATTGGTCACGTCCGGGTCAAGATGGCTGGACGCAAGCCGGACGTGACCCGAGATCCAGCTCCAAAAGTTCTGTGTCTTGTCCAGATCCGGACACAGATCCGGACATAACCTGAGTTTCAGATCTAAAAGTTCTGTGTCACGCCCGGATTCGGACACAGATCCGGACGTCACACAGAAACAAAAAATAAAAACGCATGCGCTGATAATCGGGCTTTCGGCGCAATTATCAGCCGACGCGGCGGTAATGCCTATACCTCAGCATTTATTAACACGCACCCATACTCAATTAATTACCAACTCACTAACCTCACCACTAACCTATGTTTATTTCTAAGACTATTTAAACTCTCATTCTCCTTCCATTTCAATTCGTACCTGACTTCACAGTCTAACTCCTCTCCTCTCCCTCTCTACTAATCCTCTCGCTCACGACTCATTCCATCTCCATTCATAAAATTCCTCCGTAACTCTTCTCCCTCACTCACACACACAGTTCGCATTCACGCATACCATTTAGTCCCGTCCGGATCTGAGTCCGGATCCGGACTGCTCCCAAACACGACGTCCGGATCTACGTCCGACCCGGTTTAACCGGACGTCTCACAAAACATTGCGTCCGGATCTCCGTCCGATCCAAACCATCCGGACGCCTCACAAACTCGCCCAAAATTTCCACTTTCATTTCATTTCACCAAATTCACTTCATTGCCACCAAATCCAACCTTTCAGCCAGCATAGCGCAAGGACAAAGGGCGGAGCGAGCAGGAAGATCTTCGTAACAGATGATTTCTCTCAACTCTCTCTCATTTATGATTTTAATCGTTATGTCTAGCTAAAAGGATATACTCTAGGGGAAGGGATGTTGTAATTAGTTAAACTCTGCATTATTTTACTACTTTAGTGAGACTATTTGGATTGTTCAGGTTAATGCATTTAAAGTGCTTTTAATAAACGTCATGAATTTATTATAAGCTTTCGAATCATGTTATGATCAGATAAGGTGATTAGCATTGATGGTCCTATTAACATGTTACCTATGATAATTGCAATCGGATAGATTACATTAGCAATTAGGTGCTTTAATCCGGACCAAACCAGACTAGTAATTCTGTGCAATAGAACCATCTAGATATACTTTTTAAGTCTAGACTAGAACTACATGACCTGTCTAGATGAGCTATCTGGAATTAGGACTTAATACAAAATAGATAATTGAGAATTACAAGCCGATCCAAGTCTCCGTTTAAGTAGTAGAATATGCAGAACCTAACTAGTGAAACAACTCCCTGAACCTAGAGTACCATTCACACTCCCAAATCTATCACTTTAATTTATCTGCTATTTACTTTCTTGTTATCCATTTAAACCCAAAAACCAAAACAAACCCCTTTTGAATTACCCATTGTCTTAGGCTAGGCTTATTTACTTCAAGTCCCGTGGATTGACACCTGGTCGCTTCATAATTACTATACTACTGCAACCGGGATTTTTGCAACCCGACGGTCTATTGATTTGTTGATTTCTAGGATTAATTTCTTAGCTTTTAATACATCAATTTAACCGTTTGCACTCTTACTGAAATACCCCAAACCTTAATATATTAATGAACTATCTAATTAGGATATACTAAGGCTAGAACGTGCCTTAGAAACATTAGAATAAGTGTTAAACAACAATTTACACCAAAACATGCTTTAGGAACAATTAGAGCAAATGGTGTTTTAAAGAGTATAAATAAATTAGGGAACTACCAATAAATTACCAAGAGATTTCAAATATGAAATACCTCTAAGATTAGTAATACACATTAAGTGGAATTAGCGTTTAAACCGTAAACGTACCTTAGAGCACAAAAATGTGCTTTAAAGAAAAAAGTGCTTTAAAGGAAAATGTGCCTTAAGCATTTATACATGGAATTAAAAGGCTAATGAGCCTAAATAACAATAAGGAATAAGGGAACAACAATTAAATGGTCATAGGAGCCATAGCGTATACACACAAATTAAGCATACAAGTCCACACAAAAACCGGTACTAAACTGACGAAAGTCAAGGAGAAACCACTAAACGACTTGGTTTAAATTGGAATTACCAACATGCTATTTCATGAACAAAGTTTCTAAATGTTTTAAACGTACTAAGAACCCATTTAAACTGGCCAAAACAAATTGCATAATCAATGTGAACCCGGAAGCACATAAAAGGAGTTTTAAGGCATTTTTGGCCTTGTAACATACCTATCACATGGTATAAGTCATTAGGAACGAGTTTAATGTATCAAATATTACATAAACACATTAAAGAAACGAAAAAAATCAGGTCAAATAAGGCACAAGGCTGCCGACTTGGGTGGTGACTCACCAAGGCATTATTTGCTTTTAAATTCACTATTTCAACTACTTAAGACTTTCATCAATTGCCAAAGCATCTTGTCCCCTTAGTGAATCATTAATCAGACTCTTACCTGTCAAATGAGAGCTTCCAAGGTCGTAGCTCATCCTCTCTTTGAAGAAACAACACAAAAAAACTCCATGTTCTTAGATTTAAGCCTTAAAGAACACATTTCCATGTAGAAATCATAACTTTCTCGTCCTAGCTCCAAATCACAAGCTTGATAGCTCGTTGGAATCCTATCTTCAAGAGATTTAAAACCATAGCTCATGAGCCCCCAGATCTCAGGAAAAACCACAAAGAAGTGCCTTTGATTCTCGAGGTAAAACATTGCCTTCTTGAAAACTTTTTATTCTTTGGTTTTTGTTACAGCCGATTGGCATGGGATACTAACTCATCTTATTCTTCATCTTGTTGTATAATTTTGGAGCCAATTTCTCTAGCAAATTGCTGTCAAATTTTTAAGGAAATCAAGCTTAAATATTAAGCTAATGGTTAATATACAAGGTAAATCCTACAACTACCTATTTCAAGGTTCTAAGTATTGATATATATATGATCTAATCTACTGTTTACCTTGTTTATTATGGCTGATTTTGTTACGTGTTAGATTTAATTTTTAGCACCTAAAATGTTAATATTTTGTAAATCTAAAATTAGATTTTACTCCTTATGATATAAGCTACAATATAAGCTATCATAATATACAAGAAAAATTCGTACACTATGAATTTCAACATGGCCGAAAATTAAGGGGTTATTAATGAGTTAGAAAAATTATCTAACTTAGTTAAATTAAAGGAATTAGTATAATTAAGAGTAATATGTAAAATTTGAGGAGTTTTGGTTACATAATATTAAGGCCGAAAACATATATGAGTTAATATGTATTTTTGAGAGTTTAAGTGATGAGAAAATAATTGTAGAATTAAGTTTACAATTTATAAAGAGTTTATAAGTGTTATAAGGAATTTATAAGGTTTTTGGTATATTTAAAGTTAATAAAAGATAGTATATATACACTACAACATTAGATAATTAAATCTGGTGATTTAGAGATGTTTAAAATGATTTTTGATGTTCAAAAATCTGTAGGAAAATTAGTTACGAAAATTAGAAATTAATTAGAGTTAAATTGGTTAATAAATGAGTTCGGATAAAAGAAAAGACCACATGGGTAAAATGGTAATTTCCCTGGTCAAACGTGGTCAAACTTGGTCAATGAAAGTTTGTAAAATGTTTAGAGGAGCTAGAATAAAATTTGTAGCAAAAGATTAGATATTAAAAGGATAAAGGAATAAAAAGTTAAGTTAAATTAACTTTAGGGGTGTTATTGTAAATAATGGAAAGTTAGGGGGTTTGACCATAAAAGACTGGTCAAACTTGGGTATACTTTGGTAATTGACCAAAAGTATAAAGAAATTAATTCAGTAAGACTTTGGAAGAAATTAGAAATAAAAATAACAAGTTTAGAACTTATTATGAGTAAAATAGAGATTAAGAGAAAACTATGGGTAAGTAATATAAATAACACATTTTTATGTGTTTAGAAGGTTAAGGAAATTAAATAAAGAATTTAGAAACAACTTGTAAAAGAAACAGAGTTAAGACGGGGTTAAACGAGATCCGAATATAAATTAAGGTATACGAGGGATATACCCGTAATTTAATAAGTAAAGGAGAAATCAATACTTAAAGTATTTTTAATGAAAATACAAGTTATATTGGAAAAAGAAATAAATACGTATGATACGGAGTATCATACGGATGCATACAAAATTTTTTGGTGTACATGAATAGTACTCGTATACGTGAATAGTATACGTACACATGAATAGTTAATGCGTATATATGAATAGTAAATACATATACATGAATAGTAAAATACGTATACATGAATAGTAACTACGTATATATGAATAGTCAAAAACGAGACGTATACGTGAATAGTAAAATACGTATACGTGAATAGTGAAATACGGTCAATAGTAACATACGAGGCCGTATAAATGAATAGTAGAATACGAGGCCGTATAAATGAATAGTGAAATACAGATGAATAGTGAAAAATACTAAAACCTAATACAAGGTCCGTATAAGTCTAAAGTTGCTAACTGTGCAACTAAATAACTGCTAACGATGTTAGTATGTTAATGAATTAGGATTGAGTTTAAAAACGCTCCTAAATGAACAAACCCGTTTAACGGTATATTATTATACCCGGGTTAACCTAGGAAGAGGTTTAAGTTGAAAAGAGAACCAAGTTAGTTCTAAGACACAGGATACTAATACTAGTTCTGGTTACAGATCTAGATAAGTCAGAGGTGTTCGGCGGATTAGGCGAATGTGGTGTTAAGAGCTAGCCAATCTCCGGTGTACGGTATGGGATTCTTGTAGCTTGTTTGCTAACGAGGTCTACCTCGGTTTGTGTGCTATATGTTATTGTGATACGACCAAGTAAAATTAAGCATGAAACCGATTTACTATATTGTTATTATGTGTCCATTGCACACTAACACGACTTGATTCAGAGCTTGTTCATTAACTATTTTTAATAACAATTGTATAAGGTTACAAATATTCCCTATTGATAGTTGGTTAATACCAAGAGAGGTTTAACTAACCAATTGTCAAAGAGACTTCAGCTAACTGGAACTTGGGAGAAGAGGAATCCGGGACTGACTCCGGTCATGCATGTTCAGGTTAGGAGGTCGGCATCTGTATCAGATCTGTCTTCCGCCTAGGGTCGACAAACTGACCCGACCATCTCGAGTGAACAGTTCGAGATGGGAGGCAAATTCAAGAGGCGCAGGAGGGTCAAGCCTACACCCCTAATAACTTAAGAATAATGTTTATTAACCCAATGGAGCTAATAACTCATTGGCTAGGGTTACCATGACCCGACAAAAATAAACAATTCAGTTAGAGAACAACTAGTTCTATTAAGAGAACGGTTGACACTTATAAGGTATGGTCAAACACGAGAACTAAACAATTCTCAGGCCTCAGGATTTATGAATCTAACTTACTCATCAATGGACGTCCATTACGACGTTCGATTTATTTGTGCTGTGAATGTTTCACATAAATGTGTTGTTTGTTATCGTACTTCTTATTATTATTTGTATGAATAAACAATTGCATGTATACGACAAAGTAGTCGTGTGTAACCCGGCTAGCTTGTGGCCTGCACGTTTTCTATACCAGCAATATGCTGAGCCCCTTGGGGCCTGTGATTTAAACTTTGCAGGTAGGTACCGGACGAAGACTCAACCTGAGAGTGGGAGCGGGTAGAGTACTTCGGGTCACTTTTACATTTGTTACACGAGTTGTGCATGTACACTCGTTTAGTAAATTGATGAGATGTTAGTATGATATATTAGAACATGAGATACTCGGTATAAGTTGTGATTTATGAATTGTAATGCTTTAGATGCTCGAGTAATTATCCGGTTAGTCAGATCGTGACTTGTTAAGAGAATAGGCCTAGTTAGTCACGTGGGTGACTAACGGCGGTAACACCAATTTAGTAGAACTTTTCCGCTGCGTTGTAAATGTACGAGATGGATTTAGGGGAGACGATCATTGTATTTAGAGATGGGGTGTTACAAAAAGTGGTATTAGAGCGTAGTTATGCTCTGATGACTAGAAATTACCGAGCTTAGGAATTACCGAGTTAGGAACTTTAGACTTTGGGATAAGGGTTGAGCATTAGTGCGAGAGGTGCGTTAGTTAGGATTCCCGATGTATATCGGATATCTATAATACCTGACCCGCCCTCTGCGCCCCTGGTTCTAAGATACTAGAAATGAACGCCAGAGAGCAGACAAGCTTTCTCTTACTCAGGAAAACCCGATCTGGCAATTACTTAGCATTATGCAATACGAGAAGCACCTCGTTATGCAATAGTTTTTCAAGACTTGGAGGTCCCAATCGGAGCGCAACGTTGAAACAGGCGCTACCAGCGGAATCCTACCATTGAGAGAATAATAATTAACGGCAACATGGGTCGACATGCTACGCAGTCGATATAACCCCGTCATACCAGTAAGAAGGAAAGTACTACGAGTGCAATGAAAGGACAAGAGAAGTGACAGAAACACCGGACAACAGTTCAAGGGAGCAATAACAGTGGGATAATACCGCGCAAGAGCATAGGGACTACCTAAAAGTCAATTATGAAGCGGGTAACTCCGAACCTACAAAAAAGGGGTTGCAAAGACCTAACTGCAATAGCCCAGATGACTACGAATGCATATGCAAGTCATACTCTAAGATAGGACTACGACGTAGTGCCTAAGCAGAGTCAATACTCGATAACCTCGACGAAGGTGTGAAAATGAGAGTGAGAACTAAGGCTAAAGTGAAAGAAAAAGGGGTTCCCTCAGAAAGAGGAATACCCTGATAAGTAACTATACAATCAAAAGCAGTCAGGAAGCTGCCCAGATAATCAATTAACCAAAGCCAAAAAGGGCAAAGAAGAAGTCCCATGGACTACCACCTACATGGAGTTTAGGAGAATGTACCATTACCGACGTACACAGTACCGATAGCCCATCTTGCATGGCGCACTTGCCTTGGCAAGTGCCGCCGCAATGAACCTTTACAGGAAGCCGTGAAGACCAAATGGTAAAAACCACGGATATAAAACATATTAACGCCGGATTACAAATCCTTAAGACTGAAGAGCGAAACATTGGAAGGGCCTGACGGCCTGACCATGACAACTAAATCGATACACCAGTCAGCAGGGAGCTGGACTTGGTCAGGAAACTAAACGACGTGATCATCAACAACAGACAACCGACACTACAGGTAAGAACATCAACCCAAAACTAAGCCTAACCTTGAATGGAAGAACCGTAAAGATTACTCAACAATGTGAGAAGACCAGATGTAAGTAATAACCTATAAGGAAGGTGTTACGACATACAATGAAGTCGGATGACATAACAACTTTCAATAAAAATAGGATGAATTCCCAGAATAATACTATTACAAGCACTCTTCATTGAAGATATTGATAAACCCTAGAAACAGAATCAGAGAAAACAAATTTAAGCAATGACCTACCTAGGATCAAAAACGTGCAATCACAAAAGAGAGAACCTCAAAAGGACTACACCATAGAGTTGGTATAGTTGAGTAGAAAAAAACCCATAAACGATGCTTAGTATTGCTTGCCTAACTCATTAACACCCAAGTATGATTATTCATTAACGGGTGGCGTAGTCAACGAAAGTTGAACAAAGTATTGACATGGTAGCACATGATATCCAGGGTAAATATCCGACTTAGACACCTGAAGGCGGAGGCCTAATGAGAACTAATCCTTAATTGCTAAAAGGCGCGAGTCTATGAGAGCGAAGGTATTGTCACAGACACTGTTTAACATCGGATTACCTAACCGAACTTCCACAGCAGGAAGCGAGATACAGCAACTTATTGTTAAACCCAATAGTTCATCCAATGATGTGACCTAACATTGACAAGTTCAGAGAACAAGAGAATTATGTGGATAACCTATAGATGATTAAGAATACAACAGTGAACCGAACACCGGCTATCACTTGAGACTAATCAAGCATTAAGGGCCCACGAGCCAAGGATGCTAAATACATCAGAGCTCGAGGCGCAGGAAAGCATAAAAAGGCTTATATAAGCCATGAGTGAACTACAACTCGTACATACGAGTGGTTAAAAAAACCTATACTAAATTGAGGAAGAATTGCCAGAAAAGGGCACCAATGAGATTGTTGAGATCGTGCTATTGACAGGGGCGGAGAACGAACCATTCCTTTTAGGGTGGGGATACCTCTCCTTGTTGTGAGGCCATAAGTGGGAATAAACCCCTCAAAAAGGGCTTTCACTTCTTAGAGATTAAATACTCTCTATTGGAGAATGGGAACCGTAGACCTTGAAATTACCTTAGAACATTCCAGTTACACATAAATAATATGGAAGGCTACAGAGACAGACCTCATATCCAACACCCAGGATTTAAGAATCAGCAATCGTCAGAGCTAAACATTGTGAGTGCGCAGTATGGCACGTCAAGTGACCAACGCTCAAAAGAGCTTGTGATTCAACGGATGACTTCTTCAGTAACCGGTTAAATTACATGGTAAATACATCATAAAGGATGAAAGAATGTGAGAGAAATTAGCCTACTTATGAACTTGAGATTGAAGCAGAACACCTTCATATTAAGAGATAACCATTTTACAACACGATACGACAACCGCCAAACATCGAAATTAGAGAACTTCTAGTCTGTTTACACCATGACGGGGATTAAATATAAGACAAGACGTTGAAGTAAAACGATTGAAGAATTGTGCCATCAATGGGCAATATAAGACAGCTAAAGCTACTTCAGTAGTGGAGGCCGGGAGAATAATACCTGTCAGGTAAATTAAGTTATGGTGCACAGCAAAGCAACCACTATATATAAGCCATCAAATATTGACACGAAAACAATCAGATTTATGAATTAAAACATGATGTAAGTAAGATGATGAAATGGGAGACAGACTGTGTAGTAACGCCAGTAGCCTGGACCATGTGATGAAAGATTTCACAGGAAGCACATTGTCCATTCCGTAAGGGACTGGAAGTACATTCCTAGTAGATCAACATGAGAAATAAAATAAGAGGCTCTAAGGAAAGAGACCTCCAATTACTAAGGGATCGAGTCCGTACCAAATATAGAAGGTATAATGTAGTTATGAACCCAGTAGATGGATATTCCTTGATTAAGTTCAAGAAGAACGGCATGTGCGTTATTATGGAATGATGAAAGAGGAGATCGACAATAGAATACTTCACAAATTAGTTGTAACTAAGCGTGTGACGAACACTACGAGTGTACTTAAACGAGATGTGGGACGACGCACTCCAAAGGAGCTTGTGGGCCTGATGGACTTATTTATAAGATAGTCAGGTAAGTAGCAATGTATCAGTAAGGTACCCCATATATGTAAACGAGTAGTGTAAGGAACGCGAGAAGTAGTCGACTTCATACGACAGTCAGTAGTGTAAACTCACACCAGAACAGCAATTTACCGTGAACACTTGAGGAGGAAGAACTCGGCTAAACCAATGAGATTAAAAGAGTTAGAGAACTCATTCCAGGAGGAAACAATTAAGAGTTATGAAGTGCGAGGAGCACTGATTACTAAGTACGAATAGTTTATATGTCTCAAGACTTTCGAGGAAACTGTAAAGAGAAATAAGCACTAAACAGTAAGTGCAGAATACACAGGAATCTCAGACTGAGGGTCAGTTAGTAGGAAACAAATCAGACGCTGGAAGGCGTAATAAGAGTATGAACATCAGATCTCCAGAGAACTGGATAGACAAGCTATAACTCATAAAGACCGTGTATAGTTAAAGATACCACGCGTCCATTAAGAGACCTTTATTCCTAAATTCTAAGGATACAAAGGAGCTGTAAAACATATTGAAGAGGATAGGAAGGGCAAACTAAGCCCCAAGATTATCAGAGTCGTGCAGCAGAAGCTAGTGGACCGTATCTTAAAAAGGTTTGATATACCTAACAAAGGAGAAGAAGGAAGGATGTGTCACACATCTTCCAGTCGAATAAAATATACGACTTATCTACCAAATACTTTGGAGCCTTAGAGACTACACTGGAACACAGTTGTAAGATTGGTATAAACACCAATAAGAATTTTTGATACAGAGACTAAGCCTTTACCATGGTGAAGACCCTCTGACCCCAATCATAATGTGAGATAGACTAAATGGAACCTAGAATGCTCCATGACACATAAACATCTTGAACCTAGGTTCAAGGATGATATAATGTTGATTACGTGGGCGTAATCCATTTTAAGAGGGGTAGAGCGTACAATCGCTTAGCCTATATTTCACGTATTGAGTACGTAACCTACAGTGTGCATAACACAATACAATTAGTTGTGATGTTTGATACTTATGTTATATAAACACATGTATTCATTCTTATGTGGTTGTGGTTATTACGCACAATTAGATGCGAATACCAGATGTATTAGAGGCTTATCTCATTAACTTCGGTGTGAGAATTCAGGAAAAGAGGAGTAGAAACTCCAAGGGAATTAAAATCCCTACGATATGTATTGATATGAGACCAAATATGGTAATGTTATGAGGTATGAATCGGTATGAGACCGATATAGAACCTGGTAGGAATTAAATTCTCTAAGTAATTGCTGAGAGGTGAATTAAGAATGACTGATGGACTGAGTTCCATAATTGGAGATGTATTGATTTATGATTATGACTAGAAGGACTAAAAGATATAAAATGCTTCATGAATAATATTTGGTGTTTGAAGTTGACGTGGGAGGTAGAACTTGATCTTGGCCAGATCAAGGAAAACTGAACACAAATTGGGGCGAAAGGATAGTTCACACTGATGCTGATCACATCAGGTCGGATGATTCCTGAAACTCTCTACAAGTGGTCACAATTAACCACGTTAAGAGGAGATGCAGTAGCATAAAGTGGAATTGGAGTTGACACGTATTTTCTTTACTAAGTCTCGCTCATGAAGGTGGACGTACGAGCTTTGTCTTCGGACCGGTTACGTGAGGAGTATGCAGCAAAGAATATACAAAGAGTATTTCGATTACTAAAACATACAAAAGATATGTTGTGTGGTAAGTGTGGTAAATATATATATATATGGCAGACCTTATGAGTCAGAATGCCTATACAGATATTGAGTGATCTATATGATCTTTTAGTGTGAAGTTACCTGTGTTTCTAAGAGATATAGATACATAGGAACTTTGGGGACAAAGTTCTTTTAAGGGGGGTAGATTGAAATACCCCAAACCTTAATATATTAATGAACTATCTAATTAGGATATACTAAGGCTAGAACGTGCCTTAGAAACATTAGAAAGTGTTAAACAACAATTTACACCAAAACATGCTTTAAAACAATTAGAGCAAATGGTGTTTTAAAGAGTATAAATAAATTAGGGAACTACCAATAAATTCCCAAGAGATTTCAAATGAAATACCTCTAAGATTAGTAATACACATTAAGCGGAATTAGCGTTTAAACCGAAAACGTACCTTAGAGCACAAAAATGTGCTTTAAAGAAAATGTGCTTTAAAGGAAAATGTGCCTTATGCATTTATACATGGAATTAAAAGGCTAATGAGCCTAAATACCAATAAGGAATAAGGGAACAACAATTAAATGGTCATAGGAGCCATAACGTATACACACAAATTAAGCATACAAGTCCACACAAAAACTGGTACTAAACTGATGAAAGTCAAGGAGAAACCACTAAACGACTTGGTTTAAATTGGAATTATCAACATGATATTTCATGAAAAAAGTTTCTAAAGGTTGTAAATTTACTAAGAACACATTTAAACTAGCCAAAACAAATTGCATAATCAATGTGAACCCAGAAGCGCGTAAAAGGTGTTTTAAGGCATTTTTGGCCTTGTAACATACCTATCACATGGTATAAGTCATTAGGAATGAGTTTAATGTATCAAATATTACATAAAACATTAGAGAAACAAAACAATTCAGGTTAAATAAGGCACAAGGCTGCCGACTTGGGTGGTGACTTGCCAAGGCATTATTTGCTTTTAAATTCACTATTTCAACTACTTAAGACTTTCATCAATTGCCAAAGCATCTTGTCCCCTTAGTGAATCATTAATCTGAATCTTACCTGTCAAATGAGAGCTTCCAAGGTCGTAGCTCATCCTCTCTTTGAAGAAACAACACAAAAAAACTCCATGTTCTTAGATTTAAGCCTTAAAAACACTTTCCTTGTAGAAATCATAACTTTCTCTCTAGCTCCAAATCACAAGCTTTAGCTCGTTGGAATCCTCTCTTCAAGAGCTTTACAACCATAGCTCATGAGCCCCCAGATTCTCAGGAAAAACCACAAAGAAGTGCCTTTGATTCTCGAGGTAAAACATTGCCTTCTTGAAAACTTCTTCTTTGGTTTTTGTTACAGCCGATTGGCATGGGATACTAACCTCATCTTATTCTTCATCTTATTGTATAATTTTGGAGCCAATTTCTCTAGCAAATTGCTGTCAAAATTTCTAAGGAAATCAAGCTTAAATATTAAGCTAATGGTTAATATACAAGGTAAATCCTACAACTACCTATTTCAAGGTTCTAAGTTGATATATATGATCTAATATTGTTTACCTTGTTTATTATGCCGATTTTGTTAGGTGTTAGATTTAATTTTTAGCACCTAAAATGTTAATATTTGTAAATCTAAAATTAGATTTATACTCCTTATGATATAAGCTACAATATAAGCTATCATAATATACAAGAAAAATTCATATACTATGAATTTAACATGGCCGAAAATTAAGGGTTATTAATGAGTTAGAAAAATTATCTAACTAGTTAAATTAAAGGAATTAGTATAATTAAGAGTAATATGTAAAATTTGAGAGTTTTGGTTACATAATTAAGGCCAAAATATATGAGTTAATATGTATTTTTGAGAGTTTAAGTGATGAGAAAATAATTGTAGAATTAAGTTTACAATTTATAAAGAGTTTATAAGTGTTATAAGGAATTTATAAGGTTTTTTATATTTAAGTTAAAGATAGTATATATACTACAACATTAGATAATTAAATCTGGTGATTTAGAGATGTTTAAAATGATTTTTGATGTTCAAAAATCTGTAGGAAAATTAGTTACAAAATTAGAAATTAATTAGAGTTAAATTGGTTAATAAATGAGTTAGGATAAAAGAAAAGACCACAAGGGTAAAATGGTAATTTCCCTGGTCAAACGTGGTCAAACTTGGTCAATGACAGTTTGTAAATGTTTAGAGGAGCTAGAATAAAATTTGTAGCAAAAGATTAGATATTAAAAGGATAAAGGAATAAAAAGTTAAGTTAAATTAACTTTAGGGGTTATTGTAAATAATGGAAAGTTAGGGGGTTTGACCATAAAAGACTGGTCAAACTTGGGTATATTTGGTAATTGACCAAAAGTATAAAGAAATTAATTAGTAAGACTTTGGAAGAAATTAGAAATAAAAATAACAAGTTTAGAACTTATTATGAGTAAAATGAGATTAAGAGAAAACTATGGGTAAGTATATAAATAACACATTTTTATGTGTTTAGAAGGTTAAGGAAATTAAATAAAGAATTTAGAAACAAGTTGTAAAAGAAACAGAGTTAAGACGGGGTTAAACGAGACCCGTATATAAATTAAGGTATACGAGGGGTATACCCGTAATTTAATAAGTAAGGAGAAATCAATACTTAAAGTATTTTTAATGAAAATACAAGTTATATTGGAAAAAGAAATAAATATTGATACGGAGTATCATACGGACGCATACGAAATTTTTGGTACATGAATAGTACTCGTATACGTGAATAGTAAATACGTATACATGAATAGTACTCATATACGTGAATAGTAAATACGTATACATGAATAGTAAATACGTATACATGAATAGTCAAAACGAGACGTATACGTGAATAGTAAAATACGTATACGTGAATAGTGAAATACGGTCAATAGTAACATACGAGGCCGTATAAATGAATAGTGAAATACGGATGAATAGTAAAAAATGCTAAAACCTAATACAAGGTCCGTATAAGTCTAAAGTTGCTAACTGTGCAACTAAATAACTGCTAACGGCGTTAGTATGTTAATGAATTAGGATTGAGTTTAAAAACGCTCCTAAATGAACGAACCCGTTTAACGGTATATTATTATACCCGGGTTAACCTAGGAAGAGGTTTAAGTTGAAAAGAGAACCAAGTTAGTTCTAAGACACAGGATACTAAAACTAGTTCTGGTTACAGATCTAGATAAGTTAGAGGCGTTCGGAGGATTAGGCGAATGTGGTGTTAAGAGCTAGCCAATCTCCGATGTACGGTATGGGATTCTTGTAGCTTGTTTGCTAACGAGGTCTACCTCGGTTTGTGTGCTATGTGTTATTGTGATACGACCAAGTAAGATTAAGCATGAAACCGATTTACTATATTGTTATTGTGTGTCCGTTGCACACTAACACGACTTGATTCAGAGCTTGTTCATTAACTATGTTTAATAACAATTGTATAAGGTTACAAATATTCCCTATTGTTAGTTGGTTAATACCAAGAGAGGTTTAACTAACCAATTGTCAAAGAGACTTCAGCTAACTGGAACTTGGGAGAAGAGGAATCCGGGACTGACTCCGGTCATGCATGTTCAGGTTAGGAGGTCGGCATCTGTATCAGATCTGTCTTCCCTAGGGTCGACAAACTGACCCGACCATCTCGAGTGAACAGTTCGAGATGGGAGGCAAATTCAAGAGGCACAGGAGGGTCAAGCCTACACCCCTCATAACTTAAGAATAATGTTTATTAACCCAATGGAGCTAATACTCATTGGCTAGGGTTACCATGACCCGACAAAAATAAACAATTCAGTTAGAGAACAACTAGTTCTATTAAGAGAACGGTTGACACTTATAAGGTATGGTCAAACACGAGAACTAAACAATTCTCAGGCCTCAGGATTTAGGAATCTAACTTACTCATCAATGGACGTCCATTACGACGTTCGATTTATTTGAGCTATGAATGTTTCACATAAATGTGTTGTTTGTTATCGTACTTCTTATTATTATTTGTATGAATAAACAATTACATGTATACGACAAAGTAGTCGTGTGTAACCCGGCTAGCTTGTGGGCTGCACGTTTTCTATACCAGCAATATGCTGAGCCCCTTGGGGCCTGTGATTTAAACTTTGCAGGTAGGTACCGGACGAAGACTCAACCTGAGAGTGGGAGCGGGTAGAGTACTTCGGGTCGCTTTTACATTTGTTACACGAGTTGTGCATGAACACTCGTTTAGTAAATTGATGAGATGTTAGTATGATGTATTAGGACATGAGATACTCGGTATAAGTTGTGATTTATGAATTGTAATGTTTTAGATGCTCGAGTAATTATCCGGTTAGTCAGACCGTGGCTTGTTAAGAGAATAGGCCTAGTTAGTCACGTGGGTGACTAACGGCGGTAACACCAATTTAGTAGAACTTTTCCGCTGCGTTGTAAATGTACGAGATGGACTTAGGGGAGACGATCATTGTATTTAGAGATGGGTGTTACATTTACTAAGTAACTTGAAAGAAAAGAAAGAAAAGAAAGGAAAAGTACAAAAGTACAAAAGTAAGAAACCCTCTCTCTCCTCTCATTCTGTCCTTTCTTCTCTCTCTCTTCTCATTTCTTTTTCTCTCACCGTATTCCTCCTCCCCTCTCTGGTTAGGGTGATTTTTGAGTTCTCACCTAGCTTTCATGGCTATTCCATCTTCTCCTTCATGCTCTAGCTTCATGAAAGCTCAAATTACAAAAATAAATACATAATCTTCTTCCTCTCATCATCCTCTACCATTCTCTCTTTTCAAAATTCCAAAATAGAGAAGTTCATCTCCATGGGTTTTTCCCATTTGAAGAGAAAAGCACATCTTCTTGAAGCTTGGAGTCCCCTCTCTCCATTAAGGTAAAAATCTCCAAGAAAAACTCATCTTTTCTCCATCTCTTGGTGTAGCCGATTCTTCCCCATTGTGATGCCTTGTTTTTCCTCTTGTTTTCGAGCTTCATTTCAACCCTCCAATGGTGGTCGAACCATCTTCTTGATTCAAGGGTTAAAAACCCTCCTAAAGCTCCAAAGGTAAAAACCTAGCTTTGTGTTCTATCCCCTCAATTTGAATTAAAATTTCTCTAAGGGTTATAAGTTTAATTATATTCATTTTTGTGCCTCTTAAATGTTGGGATGGATTTTGGCAACTCCATTGCCCATTTGACCGAATTGAGGAAGAGGAGAGGAGAAGACTTGAAATGGGAACTCATGAGAATTTAAGGTAAGAAATCTACCTTAAACCTTGTTTTGATTGTTTTAGAATTTGGGATGGGTTAAATTAAATAATGAACCCAAAATATGAAGAATAATGTGTTTAGTTGATTTTGAGAGAACTTGTGAATTGTTGTTTTGAATTAAAGGCCTTAGAGTCATGCACCTTATGTTTAGTGCTTATATTGTTGTTGATGGGATTTTGAGGAAATTGTGTGTGCTGGTAGGACCCTTGTATGGGTGTGGCTAGTTTAGGTTTGAAAAAGGTGGAAATTGATGAATGTGGACATGTTAGGTTTATGGGGAGGCTATGGCAAAATTTTAGTGGAAAATGAGTGTTCTAGGTGGCTTGGTAAGTGGGGGAGGCTTAAGTGCTCAATTGGGTGGAGTAAAGATGTTTGGTAACCTTGGGATGGTAAATGGAGGATGAGTAAGGGAGTGTGTAAAATATGTAGCAAGGAGGGATAAGGATATGTAAAAACTCTAGAAATGAGTTAGTGTGCAAGACTTAGGAAAATGGGAGTTGGACTTGGGTTTAGAAGTGCAAATGTATAGGAATGAATGGGAATGGTCATTAGGTGATTTGGTAAGGTTGATAGGAGGTAGTAACTAACAAGAAGAAGCTAGAAATGCATAAGTGTGCAAAATGTGAAAGTGGGAATGAAACTTTGTAGGAAATTTAGCAAGGATTGGAGTAAGGATTTAACCAAGGATTTGAAGTGGTTTAGAGCATGTTTTAGGGTGATTAATTATGTAGAAAACTTGTGGAAAGATTAGGGAAAGTTTGAGTATGGATTAAGGGTGCATTTGGGGCTGAAAATATACCTTAATAGTAGTTTTTAGCAGGGTCTGGGACTTAGGATAGGAACCAAGTCCCAGACCGCATCAAAAAATAGGCCGAAAGTGAAGACAAGGGGTGGTCCGGGACTATAGTCCAGGACCAAGTCCCGGACCAGGTAATAAATTGAGCCGAGAGTACGTTAATGCATTGGTCCAGGACTAGGGACCCGGACCATGTCCCAGACCATGCCTGAAATTCAACCGTATGTGTTTTAAAGGGGCTAAAAGGTGGAGGATTGATTGGTATTGGTTTTAGATGATGTTTTGGAGTTTTTTGGTGACCATTAAAGGTCCTAAGAAGTGTAAGCAAGTTTGAGAAGTGATTGAGAAAGTGGTGAGTTTAAGTACACTAAGTTAAACCGAAATAACGGGATAACAGGGTAAGTACGGGAGTAGCAATTACGTACATACCGTAACGCCTTAAAATTAATAGAACCATTTGACATGTAATAAGTGGTTCAAGAATAAGACTCGAGGAACAAGTGAGAACCAAGGAACGAGAGAACACCCAGTAAAGTTAACCCCGGTGAAAGGTATGATTTTCTCATGCTCTGTATCCTAACTTGGTTACCCTGATTTGTGTGCTTGTTTGATTGTGTGATCACCTAACAAGATAAATGCACGAATCGGAATGTTTGCACTTGCTTGTGCTTGTGTTGTATTGTTGCTTGTTGGATTATGAATTGAACTTAAGTTTGTATATTTCATGAAATGTGTGTGTATATGAATTGCTTGAGTGTGAATGAGCACTGTAGTGCGACTCATAGTTGAGTCTTGTTTGAGTAGTGACTCGTAGAAAGAGTCAAGTGCGAAATAATAGAAATGTGGAAATACACCAAAACTATCGAACCAATATACGATAACACAAACCTATGAACTCACTAGAACGTGAGAGAATTTTACAGGATTAGTAAACTCCCGATAACGGTTAGAGAACCGAATTGACTTAATCCATAAAACTATTAATGGTGGAAGTATTAAGTAACCTCCATTTAGAGGATTGATGAGTGTTCAAACTTGAACCTTGAGAGAAATAAAGTATGATAAGGGATCACCAAACCCCTTAGAAAAATAGTCAAACCCCAATGAGAGGAACCGACTAAAATGAACAACGTCCCGAACATGAGAGTATTCGATAAGTTGGGTACAACCCTAAACCTTAGAATACTAGGCATTAAGAATTCCCTAAGCCAATAGATGTTATTGAGAAATATACCTCTAGGCTAATCCATGAGATTGTGATATGACTCCGAGAGAGGAGTTTTGAGAATTTGAGTAGTCCGGTAGAGAACTGGACATTTGTGAACTTGAGGAGCTAAATGCATAGCTCCTTTTGTATTTGTATGCCCGGGGGTGGGTATTGTGCATGACCCTGCCCAGAGGTCGTGGCTAAGACTTAAAAGATGCCTTTGAGTATTGAGTATTGATTTGGGAACTTGAGTATTTGAGTATTGATTTGAGTATGTGAGTATTGAGAATTGAGTTGTGACTTGAGGGACTTGAGAATTTGAGTTTGAGTGGAGAATTGAGTTGAGTATTGTAGAACTTGTTGAGATTGTGAGGAAGAGATCCCAAGAGAGTGGGTAAGACAATGAGCAATTGAGTAAGGCATAGTGAGGTAGAAACCCTCGAGCTAAGTAAAGAACAGATTAAACTAACCTCTTGATGTGTGTGTGTTAGTGTTTGTGTTCTTCATTGAACCTTGATTGTGTTGACATACATATATAATGTAATGTTGCCTTGCATGCTGTTTGAATTAAAATGAACCGCATGCTCACGACCAAATAGTCGGCGTACCCTCGCTAGTACGCGGGGTATGCGAATTTCATATGCAGCAATTTTGCTGAGCCCCTAGGGGCATCGTTTTTATTTTCCAGGTACATCGAAGTTGTCAACCGTTCGAGAGTAGGACATGGTTGTTATTGAATATGGGTAGCCGTTTAAGAAATTGTATTTGTTGTATTGTGGGATTATAAGATCGATATGTTATTGATAAGTTGGGAATTGTGGTAGATACTCAGTATAGTATTGAATGGATATTGTAAATGTATAATATGGATATGAGGTTTGTAATTGAATTGAGATTTGATTAAGAAATTGGGATGTATTGTTGGTTAGAATACTCGATATAAGACCCATCAGACCGATATTGAATTTGATTGTGGTAATTGAGTGGGATTGGCCTTGTTAGTCACGTGGGTGACTAACGGCATTGTTTCACCCCCGGTTGTATTGGAATTTCCGCTGCTTGTGTATTGGTAATGGAGACGGGTTAGGAGATAATGATTTGTTTACCGGTAAGGGTGTTACATGTGGTATGTTTAGGATCCAAAAGACTCTAGATGGTCTGTTGTTCTTCCAGGTAGAAGACCGGTTCTGATTGAAAATGAAAATAAGGATGATGATGAGAATGAGACGATTGAAGGAACAACACTATTTCTTATGGGGTTGTGGGATTTAAATGATGATACCCAAAACAACTTGATTTATGCACGATCAGATCATAACGAGGGTGTTTGGGTTGATAACACCAAATCATAGAAGTATTTATGTCAGGTAGCTAGTGCTAGTAGTTGTACATTTGTTTCACGTTCGGCTATTTGTTGGTATATGTTAATGTTATGTTAAATATTTTCCTTGACTTGTTCAACATTTGTCTTTACATTATAAATTCATCCAATTAATTTGACTGACTTATCTTTACTACAGTGGCTGATCACCCTGTGGACCAGCCCATTGGAGAAGCTGAGCCTCATCAGAAGAGACCAGCAAAACGGGTCACACTAGGAGGAAAGAAGGGGAAGACAGCTTAACCACCTGAGGATGAGGCTTGTCCATCACAGCAGGTGACAAAGGCAGCAGCTGCCTCCTCCTCCGGACAGAAGGTGAAGAAGAGAGGTGCCACCCATGCACTAAAGGCTAATTAAGGCCCCCCACGAAGCCTGTGTAGTTCAATGAGTTTCACCAGCCATACGGTAATTAGAAGAAGGATTATATTGCATATGCTGGCCACCTCGTCAAGAGTTACTGTGACATAAATCACAAATGGAAGCAAGCGCCACAATCATTGAAGGACACTATGTTCCAGCGTCTAGTATGTTATTTTTTTGATAATATGTTATATGATTTTAGAGTTTCTCATTACTTGTTACTAAATGACTAACTAACTGTTTATGTAGGCTCGTTTCTGCATTGATCCTTCTCTTAAGGACGATGTCCTGAAAAAAATGGGGCGACAGCTCCGCGGCCATAGGAATTGACTCTCTAACAAGTACATTCATGGTGCTGCGTATCAAGACCCTGAATCGGATGATGCAGAAGGAGTCGATGAATTTCCACCCTGGGAGCTAATATTCAACGCCGTCTGTGGAGGGTGATTTTTCGGTATGAGGGGGGTCTATCTAAATATGGTCCGACTAAAAGCCTAGATCCTAGAAATTGCCATTCTGTGGAGGGTGGAAACCCGTTATTCTGGCAACCCTCAAATACCTACTAAATCGTCCGTCTTTCCCAGAAAGCATAAGGGGAATACTAGTGAGCACTACACCCGCTCTCAATGGGCCCCACGCGGACTTATGCCTCTATAAGGCGGAAATTGACTAGAGTCGCCACCTAGTTTGACCTATGATAACTAGGAAGGAAGAGAGGGGGGTTCTAAGAACCATTGGTTGACTCTGAATGTGTTGCCTATGGATAGGGACTTATCTGATCATACCAGAGATTCTGTGTGGGTTCGCACTGGGTTACACCCCTTAGAAATGGCAACGACCACGACTTCGGATTGGTGCCCGAGGAAACCTCGGTCTCCAATTGTCGGGATTGCCTTCTTTCAAAACCTTATTGGAGAGATTCAGTTAAAGCCAAAGGATAAGATCGAATGAGGAGTGAGGAAGATTTCGAAGAGTTGAAGAATAGGCTGGTCTTGGAGTTGGTCTGGTTGAAGTGCTTTGAGAGGTTTTAATTGTTCTGAGGGATTTGAGGTCGTTTTGGGCCTTCACGGGATTAAGAGGATGATGGGAGTTTTGAGGAGTAAAAGGGCATTTTGGTCATTTTTGGTGGAGTCAAAGGGGTATTTGGTCCATTTGGCTGATTTGAGGTTTTTTTTGTGTTTGCGAAGTTCGGATTTTGAAATGGTTGGGTTCTTGAGGTGTTTTGGGAAGTTGAATGTGTTGAGGTGCAATTCGGGTTTTAAGGATGGTTGGGTGTGGAAGAGAATATGTGGTTTGTAGGTGTTCGGGTTTTGAAGATGTTTCAGGTTTCTGGGAGCCTTCAGGAATTGGAGATCCTATGTGACTTAGAGCTGGTTCAGAGGAGGATTGAGAAGTGTTTATGGGTCCTAGAGCTCTAATGGAAATGTTGGATTTGTTTATTCAGAATTGTCTCTCTTAAAGTTTTTTTAAAACTGAAAAATCAATCTTTGTTATAAAAGGGCGGATAATCCCAAGGGATTACCCTATGTACCCCCTCGAACACGACACTTAATTAATGGTAAGCGCCGAGGCTCGAAAGATGGGGCAATGAATTTATGTCGAAAAATAAGATTCAGAGAGAAACACCATGAATAAGATGTTCTCGGTCGAACCCTAATAACGTCTCTAACCCCCGGGTTTTAAAACATTAAAAACCGAAAACATTGAAATCGAGCGGAAGGGAGTTAGACGATTCTAAAATCCCGGCTGCAACTAGGAAGGTCGTTACTTCCCTAGCACCCCGCCTTGCAAAAAACTAGGCTGCAATTAGGGGAGGTTGGTCACCCTAATGCCCCGCCTAAAGAGATCCAGACTGCGACAAGGGAGGTTTGACCCCAGCGCCCCGCCCGGATTTTTATTTTGGGAAGGGAGACAAGTGATGATCTAACCATGGATGAAATGTTTTGAAGAGGTTAGACATTTCTTGCTCCCTGAAAACGGTTTAGTTTTGAGTTTGAAAACTAGTTGGAAAACTTTTGAAAGTTGTTCGGAATCCTCGATTAAGAAACGCTGATTTTGAGAAATGTTTTTAGGAGAAAACTTTCTGTATATGTGAGAAGAACTTTCTGCATTTGAGAAGAGTTTTCTGTGATGTGAGAAGAGTTTTTCCTTTAAAATTTCACCAAATAGTTTCTTTGAAAACTTGATGAAACTTGAATAAAATGATGGTTTGAAATTCTTTTTGGGTTTTTTTATTTTTAAAACGATTTTACAAGTCGGGTTTGAGCTGGATTGAATTGGTTGAATTGAATCGGATTGAATTGAAAGATGAGATGGTTTGGACTGAATGGAATTGGATTGAATCGAGTTTAGGCCACTCCTGAATTGAACTTGGGCCGGGTCGAAAACTTGGGTCAAGGTCAATGCTTTGGTCAAGGTGGTCAAAAGTCGAAGTCATGGTTCAAGTGGTCAAGAAGTCAAAGTCAGGTTCCAGGTTAAAGTTTGGGTCAAGGCCTGGAACTTGGATTATTTTCTATGGACTTGAGTTATTTTTGTGAACTTGGATGGGATTGAAGTTGGATAATATTTCATGGGTGAGTTTTTTTTTTGGATGGAGTGAGGATTTGATTTGGATTGGACCTGAAGTGTTGGGCTAAAAGGTTGATTTGTGGACTTGGGTCATATTTTGGATCATGGGCCGCGGGCTTTGGACTTGGGTCTTGGATTTGGACTGTGGACCGTGGGCTTTTAGGTTTGGATACTGGGCTGGGCTTTTGGGCTTGGATTATGGGCTGGGCTTTTAGGTTTGGATACTGGGCAGGGCTTTTGGGCTTGGATTATGGGCCGTTGGCTTTTGGGCTTGGATTATGGGCTTTGGACCAAGGTTTGGACTTGGGCTGAGATGATTTGGGCCGAGATGGTTTGGGTCGGGTCGAATATGTAATTGGGTCGTGGGTTTTGAGTTTCGGGCCATGGATTTCGAGATTTGGGCCATGGGTTTGGGTTCGGGCCGATCCTTATTTAAAGGAGAATTTGAATTTGATGACTCATGTACTCATTTTTTTTTGGATCCAACTGGATGTACAATTTTATCTTAATAAAGGGATGGTTTGGAAAGTCTTATATAGAAAGGGTTGTTCCCACCGTCCGGACTCTACGGCCCGTTTGAGTGAGACAAGCCCTTGATCCTAAAAGCTTTTCTAGAGTGGGCCTCAAAGGTCCACCAACAGAGGTCATCCTAATGGGCTGTCTAGGGCCACCTGTCCTAGCCCGGTTTGGCTAGTCATGGGCTGAATCCGAAAAGGATTAAATTTGGGCTGATGTTTATGCAAGCCCAAACAGAACCAGTCCATGGCAAGGAAAATGAATCAACCAAATAACGAACAGATAGCTGTGAACTTCAGAGATTAAATAAATGAACAACACGCATGGGTATGGATTTCAAAAGCCGTCAGAATCACAGATATGCGTAAGAATGAATTTCAGAACATGTCTAAGTAAAGCAAATTATATACATGTAGACATGAATTCCAAAAACTTAGGTTATACACATCCAAAGGGAGTTTCAGAAGCGGTATGAGTAATATACACATGAAAACGAATCCTAAAGTTGTCTAGATGTCAAACTCAGGTTTTATAATTCTAAACTGCTCTAGCGCTCCAAGCGAAAAAACAGTGGGTCTGAATGTAGGGTTTGCTAACCGGTTGTTACCTTTCCTTATTATTATCTTTCGTGGCCATACAAAGGTAAGTACACAGTGAACAGTTATATACAATCTTAGCATGAATTCTGAAATGACTAATAACTTACAACAAGGCTTAATCAAGTCTAACAGTCCTGCCTAAAAAAAAACATGCTCGGTGGATCCTAATGTGGGGTTACTAGCCATTTTTTGAAATTTCCCTCAGAATTGCCATGTCATGCTTTTTATCAGTCAGTTCATCAACTCATTTTTTTTTTTTGATCAGACCATAAGTTCTAAGATTCATCCACTTCTCTAACCTTTTACACACAGAGTGTAATGAAATGAGTTGGAACTGAAAACAACAAACCAAACCACAGCTAATAAGCTGTACCCAAACATCAGGGACCCAACATGATCACTTTTAATCAGTCTATCACCAAGCTAGAACGAAAGATAGAGGAAACATCATTATATACATCTTAAACCAGAAAAACAATGCGCATCCATGGGCACAAACCAAACAGACAGAATAGGACTGAGGTTAAGAGTTTGTGTACCAGAGGGAGATAATCACACGTTTTTCCTGTAGAGAAACCGAACAAGCAACACAAAGACGAAACAATAAGCATTTTAGGTCAGTTTATCAAACAAACATTTGATAGGTCAAAGCAAAGAAAATCAGTTAGTGGGTGACAGAAGCTGGACATAATGCGATATTTCAAACCCAAGAATGGCTCCTCCTATGTCGTTTCAGTCGTCGGTGGGCTTTCGACTTGAGAGTGTCAAATGAACATTACCCATCCTGTTCGAACACCAAACTAACAGGCAAAACACTTACAGAAAATTCAAGGTAAGGATCAAGTATTGTCATCTTGTTAACAACGGCAGGTATCCTTCAGAACAAGTCCTCAGCGGGAATCCAGATCTCCTGAAAGAGTATTCAACGGCATGAAAGTATTAACAGGGAGCGAATGTGAACTATATAACGTATGAGTCTCACTGCCTGTTCGACTGTAACAAAAGAGGCTCCACATTGAATGTTACTCACTAATCGGGCTAGCAACTGGTACGAATTTGTACTCGATATTCTGTCCGTGACTTCTAGTTCATAACAGATCGGTAATCATCCAAAGCGTTCAAAGTAGAGGAGATGAGACGAGAGTGAGAAACAATAGAAAAAAACGAACGGAGTAAAGGACGATGGTCTATGTTTGAGGATTGCCTCCAAAACCATATCCGCTTCTCCCATAATTGTTCTAGGCACAGAGTTTTTGCTTTGCTAAAGAAACAAAACTAAAGGTAACGAACGTTTTGTAGAACCAGAGGCATGCGAAACAGGCATTCGAAGCTCTGGTTCCCAAAATCTCGAAGAACAAGCAAGGGAATCAAACTGATTCTTCCACCATCATCCCATTTTTCTTTCAAACATGGAACCGTAATCCCATAGCATGAAACCAAAAGCGAATTTGCAAGAAATGAGAAAGAAAGAAAATGGATCGGAACAGAAAAACGACGATCAAGAGTATATACGTTGAAAACGGAAGAGCAACTTAATTGAAAGTTCTTCTGTAATGGGGCTCAAAATCGAGAGCGAAGAAGCCAACCATGGGTAACGAAGTAATAGGAAGAAGAACATGATGAAATCCTTCCATGAAGAAGATAAATGCAACTTACTCTACTCCCTGATTATCACAGTAATGGATGGGCGTTTAAACTCCGGCGAAGGACAGTCGGAAAGGGGATGAAGAATTTTCTGGGTATTGTTTCACTGGTCCGAGTTTTGCAAAGAAGAAAGAAAAGGATATTGACAAGTTTCTGGGTTGATGTTTTTGAACTCGGGAGCAGTAAAATAAGGATCAGATCGACAAAAGGAATTAGAATATGGGGATTGGTGTCTGCTGATTAGAAGACGTGGTGCCCTGTAGGTTTTTTGGGGGAGTTCTATAATAGCAGACAGATGGCATACTAGGGTTTTTGTTTGAAGAATGGCTTTTCTAATTGACTCTTATTTGGGGTAGCTGACATATATGGGCCTCATTTGGAGGCAAAACCGGACCGGAACGAGACTTGGGCCGCGTTTTGGGGTTGATTCCCGGCGCCAATCACAAAAATAGAGGAACATGCTCTTAGCTGGTTCGAACCCGAGTTTCTCGCTCGTCCAAGTGTGCACCTACCGTCTCTGCTGCTGCGGAATTCGGTGGTTATACAGAAGACACAGCTTTTAACCCATAATGCGAGTTAGAAGAAAGAAATAAACAAAAGGAGAGCAGAATGCTCATGCTAGGATTCGAACTCTAGACCAAAGCATCCCCAAGGAGTACTCTAACCAGTTGTGCCAATTCAGAACTCAGTATACAAATGACAGAAATAGTACAAAGCCCTAATTAGAACTAGATACTCTCTAAAATGCTAGCATATGTACATAAAATAAAATGAAAGAAATACCTCGCATAAAATGAACGAAAATAGCGACAATAAAACAATGGAAAAACAAAAAAGGGGAATAATAAATAATAAGGTAATATAACAGTAATAAAAGTAGAGATCAGTCAAGTACATAAAATAATATAAGGTGATAATAAACAGTGAAATGTTTTAAAACAAAAGCAACAAATAAGTATACAAAATGAAGTCAGTTAAAAATAGATTACAACAAAAAGCTCGTGCTCCTTTTCCATAGGAATGTGAGGTTTAAATGTCGGTAAAAGGAAATTCCTTTGGTCGATAACGGGGACGACCGCCTTGTTTCTAGAAGCATGTTTATTTTTGTATTTTTGTTTCATATAAACGGGTGAGAATTTGGTGTCTACAGATGGCTCCCTTTGATTCAATTTTGCAAGACCTTGCAGAATTGGATCAAGGTTGACGGGGCGCCAAAAATTCTTACTGCGGTTTAGCGGTGCATCGGGATGCGATCGTGAGTGTGTGAATACAATTGGAAGTACGAGGACTTATGACGAGCCTCAGTTACACCTCTTAACATCTAACCCTAGGACTTTGATGAGCCTAGGATACTAACAATTCGACTTGGTTTTAAGGTGCACGAGGCTTAGGAGTGCCTCAACTGACCTCTTGATATCCAGTCCTAGGGCTTATGACGGGCCCAGAATGCGATTGAAAGTACGAGGACTTAGGAGTGCCTCAACTAGACCTCTTGATATCTAGCTATAGGACTTATGACGAGCCTATAATACCAACAACCCGATTTGATTTAAGGTGCACGAGGGCTTAGGTGCCTCAACTGGACCTCTTGATATCCAGTCCTAGGGCTTATGACGGGCCTAGAATGCGATTGAAAGTACGAGGACTTAGGAGTGCCTCAACTAGACCTCTTGATATCTACTATAGGACTGTTAGCAGAATATGTTACTATCTCTACCTAGGCAGTGTACCTATCGTTTTGCGGAATAGTGAATTAAGTGGGGGTTGTCGATCTCAGGGACCTCATTCAATTAATTGACAATTTATTTACTAACTGAGAAACTAACTATGAAAATAGGAAACGTCACCTTTTCAAGTTTTACTTAATTTAATAAAAAAGAAAGACTCAACAATTAAATAAAATAAAAACATTAAAATAAACTAAACGAATAAATAAGAGTAAAACTCTAAATAAAAGGAAGCACCCCGGATTGTTTTGCAAACCTTCACTTTCTAATCTATTAGTAAACTCTCCCCTAATTTTGCAATAAACTCAGAAACTTTAATTATTCGTCAACGGCTAAGTCTAACGAATCCTACCAGTTGCTAGAACTAGCAGCAGACTAATGCTCTAATCCGGACACAACTAATCGCATAAAGAACAGTTTCTATTTGAGACCGATTAACCTATAGGCGGGATCATGCTTCTAGTCGTTAATCAGGTTTAATTCCTATGTCTTGTTATCTATCTCAACTCTCGCGTGTTGATTAGAAAACTACAAATATAGCTTTAATAATTGATCAGAGAATTAAAGCGCATGAAGAACAGAATTAAACTATTGCAATTATAATCAGAGAAAAGATTACAAAATAACATAAGATTCAGTTTGCTACCCCCAATCCGGGGAGCAAAACTAACTACTCAAACATAATTATAAAAATAACAAACATAACAAAAATATATGTGGAAGTGGTAGTGGTATGGTAATGGTGGGCATGACAGACGGTGATGCTGGTGGACGGTGAACGGTGGTGTGCTTGTGCCTGGTGGTACGTGGAGTATGGATGGTGATGAAGTGAGGTGGTGATGTATGTTGGTGGGGCGTGTGAGAGGCGCGAGGCCCTCGACTGGGACGTGTAACCCTCTCCCCAGTAAAGCCCTAATATCTTTTTATATATAGCAGTGGCGATTATTTTGATAAATTTTATCTCGTTATCTTAACCGCCTATGCTCTATGTGTTTGTATTCGAATTCAATTTGGCGTGAAAGTTGTAACATGGTTGTTCTCCCGGAATAGATCGATGACGTGTATATAACCTCACCGGCCTAACTTGCATTAGCCGCCTTGATCCCTTGGTAGCACACATCGTTTAATCTCCAAAATATTTATCTAGTCCATGTTGTTTCATGTGTCGGACAAAAATCAAGGATGAATCTTCACCCCGACGTGAGTGATATCATGAATGATATTCCAATGCACCATTAATTTGATCGTGAATCTCTTTGGTCTGATGCAGCCATTTTGCTCTCCTAAATAAAGCGCAACCGTACGTGACTTTTACCTGTATTTAACACATAAAA
Source organism: Limonium bicolor (assembly GCA_023374045.1). Taxonomy (NCBI): domain Eukaryota; kingdom Viridiplantae; phylum Streptophyta; class Magnoliopsida; order Caryophyllales; family Plumbaginaceae; genus Limonium; species Limonium bicolor. The sequence goes on from CM041778.1 coordinate 229,623,641, forward strand.
TATATCAGTTCACATTAAGACATAAATCTAAGGAAAAACATAGATAAGTGAGAAATATGACATGAATTGTTATGAAAATAGGAAGAATTAAAGCCCTAAAAATAGATATATTTCACACTTATCAAATTTCCTCACACTTAGCTTTTGCTTGTCCTCAAGCAAATAGAGAATAAAACTATCTCCAAGGCCGTAGTACCAAACCTCAGGATCAACAGATGCAAAACAGAAAGCTAGCAAAGTGACAATCAAAGATAGTTTGCTCCTGGTTGTAGGTTTTCACAATCAGTGAAAAAATGATTTTAAAAGCATGGAGAAGTTATTACAAATCTGAATATAGATTAACTTGGATCTTCCACCATTCTTTCCTTTAACCTTTGGATGACAAGGGGTGTGAAGTAACACCTTATTCCGTGATACCTTTCAACACCACACTCATGATCAAAACAAAAATTAAACTGCAATTAACTTTTTTGCATGCAAAAACATTCTTCTTCCAGAAATATACAAAACAAGCGAATAATTGTGAACTGCAGAGTTATTCCATAACCCAGACTTTTCTCTCTATCCTTGTAACGGCGTTGGGCCAACTATCCCAGATCCCGAGACCTTAGGTAGATAGGTGTTAAGGAACCCTAGGACTTAATAACCGGATAGACGAGGCCTGCTTTTGTTAGGAAAACTTTTGATCAGCGGAGTACCTTGCCTTATCCTTTCATTCCAAACTTTCACATCATTTCCAAAATCCCAAGTTAAACTAATTCAGTTTCCACAATCAACTAATCCATCAAATTTCAGTGAAAACAGATTAATTTGAATAAAAATATATATACAAACAACCTAAAGCAGAAAGATTCTTGAGGTGGTCACCATGCTCGATTTCAAAATTTGTGCAAAAATTTTCACCCAAGAATTCAATATTTATAAGCACTCAGAGAAGTAATTCCCTCAAAGCGAGAAGACAATAAAAAACAAGTGTGGCATTTAAGTGCAACTGACATATTTAGAAAGATATTCTACTCTTCCTCACACTTAAGAGAAGCAATGTCCTCATTGTTCAAAAATAAAATCAAGAGAAGAGCTTTCAAAATATGCCAGACTCATGAAGAATTTCATTCAGGACCATAAGGACTGATATACAAATAAACTTTAAGCATAATAGTCATGATAGGCTGAACGTAAACAATAAAAATAAGGAGAAACTGAAACTCCCCTGATATCGTAGATTGAGGAAGGTTCTCTTCCTCACACTTAAGCTCGAACAAGGGGGGCAGCGTTCCTCACACTTGCGTTCAAGCAAGTGTCCAGCCTTGGGGGTACATCAAACACCATGATAAAATTTTCACCTGCATCCACTCACAACTACCACAAAAACGCTGAAAGCGTTGCATTAAAGCACAAACACCATTGTCACTTCTAAATAAAAGAAAAACAAAAATAAACAAGAGAATAAAAATAAAAACAAAACATAAATTTAACCACTGGGTTGCCTCCCAGTAAGCTGCCCATCTTTATAGTCTTTGGCTAGACTCCCGCTTCGTTATCCCGGATCAAAAATAAAAGTAGACAACAACTTTGCCAGGAAAACGAAGTAGGTAGTAATTAAAAGCAATCCACCTGGATCAAAACAAAACGTTACTTCGACAAATAAAATAGGAAAGTAAATACTCCACAAAACCTGGTGTTTGAGGAGATATTGTCGGTAACGTCGTTCCATCAGAAGACCAGGTGTAAATGGCTCTTCTCCCTCAAATTTGAGGACATAAACGTCCTCCTCCTTTTGTTGAGGCTCCTGGAGGCAAGGTTGAAATTGCAGATCAATTGGTGGTGGCGCTTTCTCCTCAGTTTCGAGAATATAGATATCCTCTTCCAGTTGGTGAGGCTCCATGGAAACTTCATTCTGGCAGACAACTGTAGTAGACGCATCAAATCCTTCATCTGCTATGAAATCATCCTCAACTGGTGCTTCTACCGGCTCGGAGTTAGGTTCAGGCAAGATATTCTGCTCTACGGGAGGAGGACTTTCCCACCAATAAAGTTCTCGTTCAGATTGTTGTGGTGGTTGATATCCAATCATTCTTTGAAAAGCAAGTACTGCTTCTCGCTTACGCTGTAAAGCTTGTTCCACCATCAATCTCGTCTCTGCATCGTAACTGCTCTCCATTCTCAGTAACTAGTCTACAAAAACAAAAACAAAAATAAAAAGTAAAATAGAAAGGAAACTTAATAACAAAATTAACTAAATAGAATAACAAAGAAGAACAAAATATAAATAAAAGAGAATTACCTAAATAAAGAAAATAAAGTAACTAAACAAAAATGAAAAAAAAGGTACAAATCGTACGTAACTAAACAATTAAACCTAAAGTAATAGAGTTAGACTAAAAGAGAAAGAAAATTACAGTAAATCACGTCAGATTAGAATGAAAGCGGAAACTAACGAAGAACTTAAAACAAATCCACAAAGTAAATTAATCAGATTAAAATAAAAATAGAAAATAATAAATAGAACACAAATATTAAACATAAGATACGATCAAATTGAAAAATAAACGGAAATAAAGTAAGTATAAGAATAAATTGAAACGGAGTAATTGAATTACGTAACGAATCAGATAAAGTTTCAAAATCGTAAAGTAGAAACTGACGCAACAACATTGAAATATAAAAATAAAAGAAGATAAAATTCTAATAAAAATCTCAATCAGATAAATAAAAATGTCAATTAACCGTGCCAGAGGTCCCCGGCAACGGCGCCAAAAACTTGTTAGCAGAAATATGTTACTATCTCTACCTAGGCAGTGTACCTATTGTTTTGCGGAATAGTGAATTAAGTGGGGGTTGTCGATCTCAGGGACCTCATTCAATTAATTGACAATTTATTTACTAACTGAGAAACTAAACTATGAAAATAGGAAACGTCACCTTTTCAAGTTTTACTTAATTTAATAAAAAAGAAAGACTCAACAAATTAACATAAAATAATAAAACATTAAAATAAACTAAACGAATAAATAAAGAGTAAAACTCTAAATAAAAGGAAGCACCCCGGATTGTTTTGCAAACCTTCACTTTCTAATCTATTAGTAAACTCTCCCCTAATTCTGCAATAAACTCAGAAACTTTAATTAATTCGTCAACGGCTAAGTCTAACGAATCATAACCAGTTGCTAGAACTAGCAGCAGACTAATGCTCTAATCCGGACACAACTAATCGCATAAAGAACAGTTTCTATTTGAGACCGATTAACCTATAGGCGGGATCATGCTTCTAGTCGTTAATCAGGTTTAATTCCTATGTCTTGTTATCTATCTCAGCTCTCGCGTGTTGATTAGAAAACTACAAATATAGCTTTAATAATTGATCAGAGAATTAAAGCGCATGAAGAACAAGAATTAAACTATTGCAATTATAATCAGAAAAATTACAAAATAAACATAAAGATTCAGTTTGCTACCCCAATCCGGGGAGCAAAACTAACTACTCAAACATAATTATAAAAATAACAAACATAACAAAAATAATATGTGGAAGTGGTAGTGGTATGGTAATGGTGGAGCATGACAGACGGTGATGCTGGTGTGACGGTGAACGGTGGTGTGCTTGTGCCTGGTGGTACGTGGAGTACGGTGGTGATGGTAATGGATGGTGATGAAGTGAGGTGGTGATGATGTATGTTGGTGGCGGTGTGAGAGGCGCGAGGCCCTCGACTGGGACGTGTAACCCTCTCCCCAGTAAAGCCCTAATATCTTTTTATATATAGCAGTGGCGATTATTTTGATAAATTTTATCTCGTTATCTTAACCGCCTATGCTCTATGTGTTGTATTTGAATTCAATTTGGCGTGAAAGTTGTAACATGGTGTTCTCCCTCCGTGGAATAGATCGATGACGTGTATATACCTCACCGGCCTAACTTGCATTAGCCGCCTTGATCCCTTGGTAGCACACATCGTTTAATCTCCAAAATATTTATCTAGTCCATGTTGTTTCATGTGTCGGACAAAAATCAAGGATGAATCTTCACCCCGACGTGAGTGATATCATGAATGATATTCCAATGCACCATTAATTTGATCGTGAATCTCCTTGGTCTGATGCAGCCATTTTGCTCTCCTAAATAAAGCGCAACTGTACGTGACTTTTACCTGTATTTAACACATAAAATATATCAGTTCACATTAAGACATAAATCTAAGGAAAAACATATGATATGAGAAATATGACATGAATTGTTATGAAAATAGGAAGAATTAAAGCCCTAAAAATAGATATATTTCACACTTATCAAGGACTTATGACGAGCCTATAATACCAACAACCCGATTTGATTTAAGGTGCACGAGGGCTTAGGAGTGCCTCAACTGGACCTCTTGATATCCAGTCCTAGGGATTATGACGGGCCTAGAATGCGATTGAAAGTACGAGGACTTAGGAGTGCCTCAACTAGACCTCTTGATATCTAGCTATAGGACTTATGACGCCTATATACCAACAACCCGATTTGATTTAAGGTGCACGAGGGCTTAGGAGTGCCTCAACTGGACCTCTTGATATCCAGTCCTAGGGCTTATGACGGGCCTAGAATGCGATTGAAAGTACGAGGACTTAGGATTGCCTCAACTAGACCTCTTGATATCTAGCGATAGGACTTATGATGAGCCTATAATACTTTGATGGAGTTGTACGAAACTCACTGCGGTGAAAGGGTGTTCTGAATTCAAATTTAGTTGCATGTTGATTTGGGGTCGGACGTTCTGATGGGTCCTTCGATCCTCAACGAAGGATTTGAGATTGGAAAATTTTTCTTGTGTTGTCTCCCTTAACCGCATGAATGTTCGGGATGGTGGGATCGGGTGATTCCGATATATACGGTTGGACGATCTGACATGACTTTTTGGGACCGTGGTGGTCAAGTGCGATCTTTGTGATCTCGGAGAGGGCTTCGGCCGACGACTTTGGTAGTTTGACGGCGACCTTGGTGTTGCGCCAGGATGGCTCCGGCGTTCTTTGAGATGGCTCCGGTTTGATCTATGACCCCCTTGTGAGCAACGACTCTGGGATGGTTGATGGGTTCGGTTTTGATATGATCTAGGGGCACCGGTATGATCGGATGGCTCCAGTTTGATCTGTGACTCCCTTGTGAGCAACGACTTTGGGATGGTTGATGGATTCGGGTTTGATATGATCTGAGGGCTCCGGTATGATCGGATGTCTTTATTGCGATTGGGTGGCTCCCTATACGGCCCTAAGATGACTCCGGTGTGGCCCCGGGATGATTTTCTTGATTGAGGCGAACTCCTCCATAGAGTGATGGCAATGACCTCGTGGTTCGAGGGGAGGAGGGTTTTTATTTGGGACGGGGTCGCACCCTGAGAGGGTTGCCTACGTACTCAACTCCCTGTTGAGATCAGACCTTACGTAGTTCATAATATTTTGGCGAGTGAGGAGTTTGGTGGTGAGGAGGGATGTCTTGCGGGGCATTTCTTTGAACGGTGCCCGAAGACTTTTTGTCCTTTGCTTTGATGACGGTGCAGTCTCCGAGAGTTGCTGTCGTGCCGGTTGGTGAAGGAGACAGGCTCTGTGCTGTGGCTTCCCCTTCTAAAAGAGCATACTCATTTTTCTCTTTCTGTGGTGTAGGATATTATGTCCGAACCGATGGATGCAAATCTATTCTACATGCATTTTTTTTAATTGGATATGATCAAATGCAAAGAGGATGTCGTGTCAAGGTGAGCTCAGCCAAGAATTCTAGTTAAGTCAGATTAGTCATTTCTGAGCCACTTCTTTCTTGAAAAATCTTCCCATAAGAGGTCTCTCGGGATCTCTTATACCTTTCCGTTTCCTTTCTTAAGGTCAGTTAGGCTTTCTTTAATCGGGGTGATGAACACTCGTTTTTTTTTCTCTACCTTCCTGATCTCTTTGACACTCGTTTGTGCATGATTGTATTGACAAGATCGGATGCGTTGTGGCCTCTCATGTTTCAAATTTGGTACTTTTCGAATCAAGCAAATACCATCTCTAAGTCGGAGGTCTTTCGATGGGTTATAACGGGGCTGCAGGGTATGTCACATGGGACTGGAGGATTTGTTTGAGGATTGTGGAGCTTTGGTGCAACAGAGGATATGCTTCACCTTTGCCATGGATGGAGTGAGTTTAGACTCCTTTCGCATTTGTGCAGATTATTATGTGCTCTCATTTTTTATTTGCTACTTTCTTTGAGTAGTCTATTTGCATTTCTTCGTGTTTGACATTTCTGGTCTCATCTATTTATCACGCGTGAGGCATTGAGTGGTGTGAAACTTTCATTTCCTCCCTTTGCTATTTTGAGCGTTTTATGCTCTGCTTCTCTCGTTTTTATCCTCTTTGGGTATCTCTTTCAAGCTTTCCTCCATGCTTTTAATGGTGGGGAAGGGACCATAGCTCCAGCTCTTTTATCCTCTTTCGCAGGGGTGAATGGTTGCGTGATGTGGGGTGGTATATTGTGGAGTGTTTTTCGAAAAGATTCTCAATGAAAGGCTCAGCGGGGCTCACTAAGGGATCATTTTTAGGGTCAATAAGGCTTTTGGCCTTGTGGAGGTTTTCTTCGATCCTAGGTGGCTCGTCATCCCTATTGACAGATAATTGTTTCCTCTACTATTCCCAAATTTTGACATGAATGGTAACACGCTTTTCTCGTTAATATTTGGTTCCGTGATGGAGGGTCCACGCAGGGTGCTTCGAAATTTAAATGCGTCAGGCGCTCTGGGTTTTGCACGCTCTGTGTTTCCCTTATGCACTCAACTCTCACGGGAGGTTAGAAATCCTTTCAAGACCTCTTCGGGGAAACTGATACAAGAGTTCGGCGGCCTTTGATGACTTATGTGACTTTCCTAGAATTAAAGACCGAGATGCGCCTCGACACTAGGGATATGCGAATGCAAATGCAATTAAGCTAAACCTAATGCAGATGATGATGATAATTTTTGTATGGATGCATTTTTTTAAGATATTTTGTGTGGATGCGCTTTCTTTTTATGGATGCATTTTTGTGGATGCATTTTTTGGATTTTTGAATGAATGCGAGTGCTCTTTTTTTTTTGATTTTTGCGACAGTTCAGACTGTGGAGGGTGATTTTTCGGTATGAGGGGGGTCTATTTAAATATGGTCTAACTGAGAAGCCTAGATCCTAGAAAATGCCATTCTGTGGAGGGTGAAAACCCGTTATTCTGGCATCCCTCAAATACCTACTAAATCGTCCGTCTTTCCCAGAAAGCATAAAGGGGACTGCAAGTGTGCACTACACCCGCTCTCAATGGGCTCCACGCGGACTTATGCCCTAAGGGCGGAAATTGACTAGAGTCGCCACCTAGTTTGACCCAAGGAACTAGGAAGGGAGGAGAAGGGTTCTAAGAACCGTTAATTGACTCTGATGATTTGTTGTCTATGGATAGGACTTATCTGATCATACCAAAGATTTTGTGTGGGTTCGCACTGGGTTACACCCCTTAGAAGTGGCAACGACCACGACTTTGGATTGGTGCCCGAGGAAACCTCGGTCTCCAATTGTCGGGATTGTCTTCTTTCAAAACCTTTTAGAGAGATTCAATTAAGAGCCAATGATAGGATTAGGACGGGAAGAGAGGAAGAGAGTGGATGAGACGAGCTTTTCTACCAAGCTAGCGCAAAGAAGAGGAATTGGTGAATTTGGATGAGTATAGAATGAAGTTTTGGGAAAGATATGAGGTTGAGTGAATAGACAAGACTTGGAGTCTGATGGTCTGAAGTTTATGGGAGCCGAAGAAGGTTTGAGCGTTTTGAGAGATATGGGAGCCACCTCAGAGGGGGAAAAGGGTTTTTTAGATCAGAATGGGGTCGCACCCTAGATGGGCTGCCTACGTACTCACTCCCTGTTGAGATCAGACCTTACGTAGTTCAGGTTTTTTTGGATTTGAGGATTTGTGAGGTTTTGAAGGGTTTGAAGTTTCGGATGTGAGAGGTTAGTCTGTGAGACGTTCGGGTCTATGAGATATTTGTGATGTTCATGTAGTGGGAGGTATAGGATATCAAGGTCTGTGAGACGCTCGGGTCTGTGAGACGTTTGAATCATAAAGTGGTGGAGAGATTGAGGTGTTCGAGTCTGTGGGGCACTCGGGCCTATGAGACTATAGAGGTTTGGAAGAAGTTGGGATTCAAGAGATGTTTCGAGTTTGGAATGATTTGAGTTTGGATAATGATTTGAGTTTGGATAATGATTTGAGTGTGTGAGGCAATTGAAGTTTGAATAGAGATCCCGGGTTTTTCGGATTTAAAATTCTGAAAGGGTTAATATTTTGGGATATTTCGAATTCGGAGTGAGCTGATTATGGGTTGAATTGTTTGGAGGAATGATTGTCAAATTGTCTTTCTTAAAGTTTTTTTTTAAATCGAAAAACCATTTTTGTTGTAAAAGGGCGGATAATCCCGAGGGATTACCCTATGTACCCCCTCGAACACGACACTTAATTAATGGTAAGTGCCGAGGCTCGAAAGATGGGGCAATGAATTTATGTCGAAAAATAGGATTTAGAGAGATACACCATGAATGAGATGTTCTCGGTCAAACCCTAATAACGTCTCTAACTCCCGGGTTTTAAAACGTTAAAAAATGAAAATATTGAAGTCGAGTAGAAGGGAGTTAGACGATTCTAAAATCCCGGCTGCGACTAGGAAGGTCGTTACTTCCCTAGCACCCCGCCTTGTAAAAATCTAGGCTGCAATTAGGGGAGGTTTGTCACCCTAATGCCCCGCCTAAAGAGATCCAGACTGCGACAAGGGAGGTTATGACCCCAGTGCCCCGCCTCGGATTTTTATTTTTGGGAAGGAAGACAAGTGATGTTCTAACCATGGAGGAAATGTTTTGAAGGGGTTAGACATTACTTGCTCCCCGAAAACGGTTTATTTGAGTTAAAAAATTGAGTTGGAAAACTTTTGAAGTTGTTCGGAATTCTCGGTAAAGAAGCACTATTTTGAGAAATGTTTTAGAAGAAAACTTTCTATGTACGTGAGAAGAACTTTCTGCATTTGAGAAGAGTTTTCTGTGATGTGAGAAGAGTTTTTCCTTTAAAATTCCACAAAATGACTTCTTTTGAAAACTTTAGGAAGTTTGAATAAAATGATGGATTGGAATTCTTTTTTTTGGATTTTGGAGTTTGAAAGAAATTTACAAGTTGAGTGTGGACTGGATGAAATGTGTTTGGGTTTGAGTTGAATTGAGCTGGACAAGATAGGTTGGACAAAGTTTGAATTGGTCAAAGTTTGGGTCATGGTCAAAGCTTGGGTTGGTCAAAGTTGGAGGTCAAGGTCAAAGCTTGGGTTGGTCAAAGTTGGAGGTCAAGGTCAAAGTTTTGGGGTCAAGGTCAACAGTTAGGTCAAGGTAAGGTTGGACTTGGTCAAAGTTGAACCAAAATGGGCTTAGACCAAAGTGGGCTTGGGTCAAATTGGGCTTGGGCCTGATTTGGCTTGCGGGTTGGATTTGCTAATTGGGCCAGATTGGGCTGAATTGGTTTTGATGGGCCGCATCGGGTTTGGGCCGCATTGGACTTGATGGGCCGCATTGGGTTTGGGCCAAATTGGGCTTGGGCTGATTTGGCTTGCGGGTTGGATTTGCTAATTGGGCCAGATTGGGCTAATGGGCTGAATTGGTGATGGGCCGCATCGGGTTGGGCCGCATTGGACTTGATGGGCCGCATTGGGTTTGGGCCAATTGGGCTTGATGGGCTGAATTGGTTTTGGGCCGATTGTGGGCTTGTTGGGCCTTGTTCAGATTTGGGAAAATTAGGCCTTTTTGAGTTGTTTGGAGCTTTTGATTTTTGGGTCTAATGGCTTCGGAAAAAATTTAGGAAGAAATGATGAATCGAATGGGATGAATTTTGAGAAAGTGTTTTTATTAATAAATGTTATTATAATAAGATGTGGTTTGGGTTTAGGGATTACCCAGTTTATTAGGTGGGACCATGGCTCACCTAAATCTTAGGGTTCACCCTCTATCCTAAGGCTTGGTCCTAAGGTCTAATAACTAAGGCTTAGTCACCATAGATATCGACTAAAATTGCAATAACAGATTGAGCAAGGATGATTCATGCGCCAAAGCAGAAAAAATGAAAGAGCAGAAAATCATGATGAACAACAATCAAATTGATGGAAAATGCCACCCGAACTCAAAGGGATTATTTCCATTTTAGTGCTTTTAGATTGTGCGGACCATGGTCAATTCCAAACCAAACCAAACTAGGTATGCCCACACCAAAGTCCTCGGTACCTCAGCCAAAACATGAAGTTACTGGATAGAAACCAGTTCAATAAAGCAAACACAGCAAAAGACAACATAAACCCGCAAATTATATCAAAACAACAACGATACGTAGACAGGGAGTCATAACGAGGCACTGAATGAATCAGTTCCCACACTGGTGAAATGAAGAGCTGCTTAAAACACAAACGTAACCAAATCAGACGGCCATGAACAAAGCTTCGGACCATCAAAGGGTGTTCGGGAAGAACAAGCTGATTTGGATCTCCCAAACCTGTCAACACATGAGAGAACCACTACTTCCAGATTTTACCAACGCAGAGAAACACCATTCTCACAAAGATTAGACAACCGGCAACCCACATTGAACTCCCGATCCAGATTTGATCAAAGAGTACGGCATCAAGATCAAAATAAATAGCAGAAATGCACGGAGCCAGTCCAAAGCGACAAGCGAATCAGTAAATAAACGGCCGGCGAAGTCATAACAAAAGAGAGAAAGCAAAATCAGTAACAATAGGGAAAACTTCCATGGGGAACAAGTACAACGGAAGCGGTGGTGAAACCCCAAGGCCGGTAAGGGCTCACAACCTCAGAGCAAGAGAGTATACGATCACAGAAATCTAACATAGACCTCACGAGAGATTTGCTGCTGAGAAGTAGGTATCTCACCGTGTACCGTTATAGTGCAACGAAAGGGAGGAAGAAAAGGACACAACCTTAAAGCATGGTGGTTCACAGCCCAAATTCGCCTCCAATCGAAGAAGGCCGGGACTCCGATTGAGACGGTGGCGGTGAACTTGCTGGCGACTACAATTCAGAAGGCGAAGTGAACGTCGAGGAGTTTGAATCTCCGATGAGGACTGAGGCATTTCGACGGGAGAGTTGGTCGAAGTGGTAGCGGAGGCGTGGCGACGGGGATGGATGATGGTGATGGCGGCAAAATCAGAGGGGGATGGTATTGGGTTTTGAATCATGGTTTGAAGGTGCTCGCAGGTGAATCGAGGAGGAAGAAATTGGGATTTCTGGATGCTCGCCGTCCTCCTGCGTGCTTTCGACTGAGAAGGCGGGGAATGAGCCGTAGGTGGCGATGGCGGAGGTGATTTCGGATGAAGTCACGAAGGAGAGGATGGGAGACGAATGCTTGGGTTCTTCAGATTAAGACTCGAGGCTCTGGTGGAGTAAAACGAGAGAGGATGATGAAGGTGGCGGGACGGGGGTTCGAAGGATCAGAGAATAGAAGTGAACCGAAGAAGAAGGTCAGAGAAGGAGAAGATGGTGGCGTCGGAAAATACCGCCCCTCGCTACAGTAGGGTTTTTTATGTTGTTATATAATAGAATGTTAACGAGCTCCTTGGTAGACAGAGGCCTACTAATTTTTTGGACTAACAGAGAAAAATGGGCTTCATTTTTTTGGTATTGAGACAGGAAGAGCGGATCCAAGAGAATCAGACCACAAGGCCTCATTTGACTGGTTTGTTGGGTGAAAGAGAATAATAAAGTGAAAATGGTGAAATAAGTAGATAGACAAAAGGGACGGGTTTAAAACTGGATGATTGTTGGAAATTCATTTTTGGAAACCGTTGTTTTTATTTCTGAAATGCTTTGCGAAAATGATTTGGGAATTTTGTCATAAAATGACGGTTTTGTTTTGGCATGCACATTGATACGTTTTGAGAAAGAAAGGCGACGACCCCTCTTATTTTATTCGTTACTCGGAATTTGCTTTATGGGGTGAGAATTTTTGGTGTCTACAGATTGCTCCCCTTGATTCAATTTTGCAAGCCCTTGCAGAATTGGATCAAGGTTGACGGGGCGGCAAAAATTCTCACTACGGTTTTGTGATTTGATGGGATGCGATCGTGAGTGTATGAATGTAATTGGAAGTACGAGGACTTATGACAAGCCTCAATTAGACCTCTTGACGTCTAACTATAGGACTTATGACAAGCCTATAATGCAATCGAGAGTACGAGGACTTATGACGAGCCTCAACTAGACCTCTTGATATCTAGCCATAGGACTTATGACGAGCCTATGATACTAACAATTAGATTGGTTTACGGTGCACGAGGGCTTAGGAGTGCCTCAACTGGACCTCTTGATATCCAGCCCTAGGGCTTATGACGGGCCTAGAATGCAACTTCGGTACCGTACTAGTAGCACAATAGCTGTCTAGCAGGTGTAAAACGTTTGACCGCACTAGTAGCGCAATAGCTGTCTAGCGGGTGTAAAACGAAAAGTCGACCGCACTAGTAGCGCAATAGCTCTAGCGGGTGTAAAGAAAAGTCGACCGCACTAGTAGCGCAATAGCTGTCTAGCGGGTGTAAAACGAAAAGTCGACCGCACTAGTAGCGCAATAGCTGTCTAGCGGGTGTAAAATGAAAAGTCGACCGCACTAGTAGCGCAATAGCTGTCTAGCGGGTGTAAAACGAAAAGTCGACCGCACTAGTAGCGCAATAGCTGTCTAGCGGGTGTAAAACGAAAAGTCGACCGCACTAGTAGCGCAATAGCTGTCTAGCGGGTGTAAAACGAAAAGTCGACCGCACTAGTAGCGCAATAGCTGTCTAGCGGGTGTAAAATGAAATTCGACCGCACTAGTAGCGCAATAGCTGTCTAGCGGGTGTAAAACGAAAAATCGACCGCACTAGTAGCGCAATAGCTGTCTAGCGGGTGTAAAATGAAATGGCGACCGACTAGTAGCGCAATAGCTGTCTAGCGGGTGTAAAACAAAATTGACCGTACTAGTAGCGCAATAGCTGTCTAGCGGTGTAAAAAAGACGACCGTACTAGTAGCGCAATAGCTGTCTAGCAGGTGTAAAATGAAATCGACCGCACTAGTAGCGCAATAGCTGTCTAGCGGTGTAAAATGAAACGACCGCACTAGTAGCGCAATAGCTGTCTAGCGGTGTAAAATGAAAATTTGACCGCACTAGTAGCGCAATAGCTGCTAGCGGTGTAAAATGAAATGTGACCGCACTAGTAGCGCAATAGCTACCTAGCGGGTGTGCAGATGCGTCAGACAGCGAGCAAATTTTGTGGGTATATGCAGATGATATGTGATGTGTGGTGATTAACCAATGTATTAATTGAATTAAACTCCCTGTTTGTGGATGTAGGTTTTGTGTGAGCAGACGGCTCCAGAGTTGTTTCAAATTTTGAGATGACTTTGGCATGTGGTGATGGCTCCGGTATGGACTGATGGCTCCGGATTACGTTGATGGCTCCGGTGCGGTCGGATGGCTCCAGTGTGGTCAGAGGGCTCCGACATGATTCATGACCCCATTATGAGCAACGGCTCTGGGTGGTTGGTGGGTTTCGATTTGTATTGAGATTTTGAGTGGAATGGTGGGTTGATGTGATTAGTGGACTGTGTTGTGTTTGACGTATTTTGATGTGATAGACAAATTCTTGGTCATGGATGGATGGCTTCGGCCCGGTTATGACTTCAGGGTTCTCTCATGATGGCTCCAGGATAGCTCGGGATGGCTCCGGGAAGGGCTATGAGATGGCTCTATTTGGTGATGGCAGGAAGAAAGGGGCATTTTTTCTTTGAGGTGGTCGCACCCTGGGCGGTTGCCTACGTACTCAATTCCATATTGAGATCAGACCATACGTAGTTCGATCTTTGTAGGCAAAGCCCTGGTGACGAAATGGCTCGTGTATAGTCTTGAGGTCTCTAGGACGGTCTCAACGTTTGAGGATGGCTCTCGCATGGCTCTAGTTTGGTTTTGGATATGATGTTGATGAGGCCCGATGACGCTGGATGGCTCCGGGAAGATCGTCGTATGGCTCCGGATGGCCTCGGTTTTGATTTCTTTTTATTTTGAGTTGAGCTTCGATAGCGGGAAACTGAAGTCGACCTTCCACGAGACTAGGCATGGTTCTTACCAGCCGGATGTTGAAAATGAAGTGGTTATGATGCATGCAAATGCTAACTGCTAGATACGATGCAAAATGTGTATGCAATTTTTGGAGAGAAGGTACGGTCCTATCTCTATTAATATGAGGTTTACGAATATAAGACATCTTCAGTTTGATCTTGAGTGATTGTTGAGCTAGATGCGTGAATCACTTTCCTCACGGAGGGATATGGGTCAATCTTTCATGAGTATGGCTGTGTGTGCAAATGGTGTGATGATGCTCTCGATGCTCGGAGCAGTATTTTCCTTAGAATTTCTTTCGAGGTTCTGGACTTTCCAATCCTTACAAGTTCCTTTCCTACAATGGGGTAGGTTGTTTATGATTTGGTGCTTAGACTGAAGATTCACTCGCACTCATAAGACCTTGTGGGGTAAGGTCACCTCATACGCTCATGGTCCCTTTGGTATGACAGGACATGTTGATAACAAGTACGAAGCTTATGATTCATGTTTCAGATCCGATACTTTCAGTTAACGCTCATTGACTTACGAGTCAGAGGTCTTTTATTGGGTTATAACGGGGCTGAGGGGTATGATGTATGTCACATGGAACTGTAGGATTTATTTGGAAGTTGTGGAGCTTTTGTGAAATAGAGGATAAGTTTCGCCTTCGCCATGGGTGGAATGATTAGACTGGTTTTGATAACCCCTTATCGGTTTCTTCGAGACATCATTGGTCCTTTTGGTTTGGATTTCTCCTTCTTGCCTTCTGGTGTATGGTTTGAACCTTCTTCTCTTTTTCTTTTTTTTTTGCATTTGGCTCATCAACTTTCTCAAGCATTCTCTGCTTTGTATTTTGGCTTTTCATCTTTGAAGTTGCATTGACTCATCGATCTTCTTGAACGTTTTTGGTGTTTTTTTTGGTGTTTGACTTTGGAGTTGCATTGACTCACTGATTTTTTGAACAATTTATTTGTTGTTTTTGTGAAAGATGGTGGGGGAGAGACCATGGCTCCGGCTCCTTCGAGATCCTCTATTGCAGGGGTAAGTGTGTATATGTGGGGTGGCATGTTGTGGAGTTTTTTTTTTTGAAGAAAGAGTTTTTGCATGAAAGGCTCAGCGGGGCTCACTAAGGGATCATGTACAGGGCAGTCGAAGCCTTCTGGTTTTGTGGGGATTTTGTTCCTAAATGCCTCGTCATCCTCATTAGTCAATGATTGTTTTCTTACTACTTCTCGGATCTTTGCATGAATCACAGTTCGTGACTAGCTATCGACATTGATCTCACTCAAAGTTATGCCTCTCCATGTGCAGAAGAAATGCGCATGTCGCTCATGGTTTTACCTCTTTTGGTTCCCTCTACCTTCCCTCATCGCTCAGTAGATCGTCCAATATATTCAATTGAAATTCCGGGGAAAATACCGCTCTTCGCACACTACTCATTTGGTTTGTGGTGCTGGTTTTGGTTAGACCCTTGTGTTCATTGACGGGTCGAGAGTTTAGTGATTCATGCACTCTGTTTAATCAATCTCTTAAGATTTTCCCAAAGATGTCGTTTCGATAGGGAAGTATGCAAATGCAACTATCTACAATGCAATAGGTTGTGGTAATATGGAATAACTACGTTTAGGATGCACGAAATATTGACAATGAAAACGTATTGAATTTTGGATTTTGGTTGAATGTTTTTGTTTTGGATGCAATGCATGGATGGTAAGATTACACCCAGTCTCGCTTGCGTCGGTTTTAGTTGGGGATCCATGAAGCTCATCTTGCCACTAATGACCCTTTAAGCGGTCAGTTACTGAGTGGGTCCCGGAAGAAACGTGATCCCACATGTTTTAGCTGTTATTCGAACCTTGACCGCTTAAGGAGTGGTAATTCCTACATTGCATCAGTCAACATGATAAAATCGTCTTGTTCTTCCCACGATTCTTGGATAGGTCGAATAGAAAGGGGAGAGGGATGGGATGCAACCCTTCATACGCTTTCATGACAGTTGTAAATAAAAACATGACTCAACAACTTTCTGCCACTATCGCCATGGATTAGCACATGACCATGCTTAGCTCGGTGACGCCTCAGAAAATGCACCTTCGTGGCTTAGGATGGACGTCTTATCTCTAAAGAAGAGATGTCTCCTCTGTCTATCAGTTCTTGGATTGCGTTTCTCAGTGTGGTGCACTCGTCGGTGGCGTGCCCGCGAATCCGATGATAGTCACAATACTCATGTAAACGTGGCCCAAGCTTCTTCACCCTTGAACTGGTGTTGTAAGGTGCTAGGTAGCCTCCTTCGGTTAAAATTCTCCAGGCTTCACTGAGTGACAATCCTAGACACGAATTCTGTCTTTGAGAGTCCTGCCCGGGTTGGTGGTATTCTCTTTGCATGATTGTTGGCTTTGGATCTTTGGTTTCAGCATCTTCCAAAGTAGTCACAACCGCCATCAGTTGTCTGAAGGCGCGTATCCCTAGATATTTCAGCCGATGTCGATACACGCCTTTCAGCCCAGAAATGACCATTTGTACTTGCTCTTCCTCAGTAGGTCGATTATTCATTTGTCCGGCCTTCACCCTCCATCGTTTTATGAACTCCCTCACAGGTTCGTCAGAATTTTGGCATGTGACCTCTAAATCTCTACGTGTAACTTCATGATGAAAGTTGTCGCCGTATTGAGAGAGGAAATCTAAATACAGGTCCTGGCTTGACTTTCCGTTTAGATCTATGCTCATAATCCATGAGTAAACAGGTCCTTGTAGATAGAATCTAAAGCATGCGGCTTTCAGCTCGTCGGAGAGGCCATGGAGATTCATGAGTTTATCATATTTGTCGACATGATGTCTCGGGTCTCCAATTCCCTCATACTTCTCCATCTCAGGCAGACTCATGCCCTTTTGTAGACGAGCATCCGGATACGGGTTAGTTGGCTCCCATCCTGCAGACTTAAAGCGTTGGGCTAGCTCTAGTTCCGCCTTCAATTCTTTCACTAATTCTTCATTGGACTCGCTTTGAGATCAAGGTTTTGGATTGAAATATACGCTGCCTCAGGGTAGCCGGTGTCAAGCGATTGAGAGGGCAGTGTTGATCTGGGTGAAGATGCTGGCTAGAATTTGACAGGTGAGGAGGTATTTGCCAAGGAAGGACATATTTTTGTGTGGGCAAGGAGAGGTTTAAGCCAGAATGCACTATGGGGGAAGGTGGGGCTTGTGCCTTTCCCTTATTACAGACCATTTGTGGTTGCCAATCCTCTCTGGTGGCGGGTGAAGTTCTCAGAGTTGAACTGTACATAGGTAAAGAAGCATGTCTGGTGTTGTTCGAACTTGGACAGAGAGAGCGTGAGGGTCCATTGCTTGAAACTCATAGGCATCGTATGCAGAGTAAGTTGGGGACTCCTTGTAACTGCTCTCCGACCCCGCGTGGACCCTAGTTATTCTTCTTTGGACAAATTCTTCTATCTTCAGGTTTTTCTCTAAGTCATCAACAAGGTCATGGATCAATCTTTCGTGAACAAATCGGCCTTCGACTGCTTGATCATGCCGAGGGGCTCGCTCCATCTTTTTTGCCGTTGCTATAGGCAGACTGGTCTTCTATTTCCAGTTGCCCAATGTCACGAACACCTGCACGCACAAGGATTAGAATGAAGAAGAGGTAAATCAGTATGTTTTGTTAAACGAAAATTTGTTGTGTGATGAATGTGAATGAATGTTGGTGCGAAACGATTTATCTTGAAAATGTTGAGAGATAGGCGTCACTTTGTTTCATCAATTTTTTAAAAGGGGATGTATCCGTAGACACCGCAAATTTCACCCCATAAAGCAAAGTTTTGAGAGTGATAGATAAAACGTGAAGGGTCGTCACGTTTGTTCCTTTCTTTAAACAAGACGTGCATGCCAAAAGAAACCGAGTTTTGGAAAACAATTTAAAAAAAAAACGTGTTTTCAAAGTGGCGGATTTTCTCAATAGAAATTTTGATGCTCGATCATTCGCAAATAAAATAGGGGATGGGGAACCCTATACACATTGATCTAAATAAATTCAAAGGGAATGTGTAAACCTATACATGTAATCTATTCAGAAATGGACAAGAGAGAAAAGAATGCTAGGGGAAAACCTATACATCAATTCTAAAAGTCATTAAATGGGGGAGTTTGAGCTTAAAAACTTCTCCCGAATTCTTTTGCTTCGTCTTCGAGCTTCTGACTGACTGCTCAATCGTCTTCGGGCTCCTGATTGGCCACTCACTCATCTTCGGCTCTTGAACGATTGCTCGCTTGTTTTCGGGTTCTTGACCGGCTGCTCGCTCGTTTTCGGGCTCTTGACCGGTTGCTTGCTCGTTTTCGGCCTCTTGACCGGCTGCACGCTTGTCTTCGGGTGCTTGACCGACTGCTGGCTCATTTTCAGGCTTTCACAACGCAAAACTGTGATCAAACAAAACGGGTTGGTGTTCCTATGATTTTCAATAGTTTGAACTCGAACCGGTGTCTCTAGTCTTCATGTCGTTTGGCTCAGGTTGGTACGCCTCTGATTTTGTAATTGAACGATTGGTGTCGGTCTTCATGTCGCTCGGCTAGCTCCACGGTTGGTGCGCCTCTGATTTTGTAATTGAACGGTTGGTGTCGGTCTTCATGTTTCGGCTAGCTCCATGGGTTGGTGCGCCTCTGATTTTTAGCTCGATCCGCTCCGACGAGGGAAATGGGATATTCTTGAGAAAGGAAAAGGTAAATGGTCAAGCACAAAATCTTATGTGAAAATCCACCACTTTTGTGAAAACACGAAATGACTAGTACGCTCCACAGTAATGACCGCTGCTCTTGAAGGTGGGTAGAACTTCAAAAATAGCGGGTCATGACATGGAGACTAAATCATTTATTTTGAAATACGTTTGTGAAAATCAACTTTGAAAACTGTTTTCGAAAACTATTTTGAAATAATGTTGGTGAAAAATGTTGTTTGAAATTCGTTTGTAGAAAGTAGGTTTGCAGAAAGTAGGTTTTCAAAATCTATCTATGAAAATTGTTTTGGAATAACATTCTAAAGATTAAGTGGCAAGATTAAAACCGCAAATGTTTATGAGAAAAATTTAGGTGGGATTTGAAATTAAGCGAGCTCGTAAAACAACTTTAAGAGATGTGCAAAAGAGAATTCCGAACGTTTTGAAGCAGATTGGTTGGAAAAAGCGGTTTGCACACATGCATAGCAAGAAGTAAATCGTGGCTGTATTTGATGTGGAGTTGTAAGTGTTAGTGTTGGGATAATCACTTTCCAGGTCAATTATGATTCCGTCTCACCGGGGAACCATCGTCCCTTCACTGTCATCTCTCGGGGTTTTTCTGCTATGCCCCTTGCGGGGCACGTCATCAAGAAAGTCCGGAGTGCTTAAGTTCGAAAGGTCCGGATACCCGAAGTGATAAGGAAACATACGCCACGGCCAGTGATGATCCGACAACACCCCACTTTTCGGGAAACTCGGGGAAGTATTGCATGGGAACGGGTCTCTCGTCATCTGCACGGTCAGGTGTGTCTAAAGTCCAAATTATTCACTGACTACGTTGTACCATGTATGGGTATCCGGTAAATACGGGATCCTCTATGGACGTGTAGCGTGACATTGGGCTTTAGAGACACCCGTGGCGCAGAGGAACAATGGAGAACTGAGCCCATGCAATCTTCAAGGTAAGGCAAAGAGGTGGTCAGACAGGCGGCATACAAAGGAGGTGACTACCCATAAAACCCGTCTTAGACACCGGATTAGGCGGCTGGACACTGAAGGCTCATGGTTCACTATATGCTGGCTTAAACTCGGATAATGGAGGATATTTTTGGATCATGAGCCTGCAGGGCGTAGGTCGATGACCATCTTGCCCCGTGGGTTAGCCATTTATATAAATGACCCAGCTCATGGGAAATCAACCGTGGACCGGTCGGGATTCCATGACTCATGGATAAATCGGGTGACACAGAGGAATGCATGTCCTAAGCTACCCTCCCAATGCACCCCACAATCATGACATAAATATGAAAGCGATGAAGTCAATAACACCCTATTTGCTAAGAGTTTTATCTTGAAAGTGATTCCAAATTGGTTGTTTATTAACCTAGAGGGAAGTTAGCTTCATCCAATCCTAAGTGTCTCTTTCTAATCGTGAGCTAATCATTAACCCAATTGTTGTAATGTTTGTTGAGGATCTATCAAGTCCTAACTGTCCTCATCAGGTACACACTCTAAGTGTGGAGTAGAGTAATCCTAGTGGTTTGAAATGAATCTCTTGAAGGTTTTGAAAGAAGTGGGGAAGTCCTGACAATTTTGAATGGAGTTCAGTCTTCCTTGAGTTTGAGAAAAACTTACTCAAGTTTTCCCCAGCAGAGTCGCCATTCTGTGGAGGGTGATTTTTCGGTATGAGGGGGGTCTATTAAATATGGTCTACTGAGAAGCCTAGATCCTAGAAAATGCCATTCTGTGGAGGGTGAAAACCCGTTATTCTGGCATCCCTCAAATACCTACTAATCGTCCGTCTTTCCCAGAAAGCTATGGGGAATGCTAGTGAGCACTACCCCGCTCTCGATGGGCTCCACGCGGACTTATGCCTCTATAGGCGGAATTGACTAGAGTCGCCACCTAGTTTGACCTAAGGAACTAGGAAGGGAGGAGAAGGGTTCTGAAGAACCGTTAATTGACTCTGTGATTTGTTGCCTATGGATAGGACTTATCTGATCATACCAGAGATCTGTGTGGGTTCGCACTGGGTTACACCCCTTAGAGTGGCAACGACCACGACTTCGGATTGGTGCCCGAGGAAACCTCGGTTTCCAATTGTCAGGATTTCCTTCTTTCAAAACCTTATTAAAGAGATTCATTTAAAAGCCAAGGATAGGATTAGGATGAGAAGAGAGAGAGAGAGTGAGTGAGGCGAGCTTTTCTGCCAAGCCAGCGCCTAGAAGAGGGAATTGAGGAATTTGGATGAGTATGAAATGAAGATTTGGGAAATGTCTGAGCTTGAGTGAATAGACAAGACTTAGAGTCTAATGGTTTGAAGTTTGTGGGACCATGGCTCACCTAAATCTTAGGGTTCACCCTCTATCCTAAGGCTTGGTCCTAAGGTCTAATAACTAAGGCTTAGTCACCATAGATATCGACTAAAAGATTGCAATAACAGATTGAGCAAGGATGATTCATGCGCCAAAGCAGAAAAAATGAAAGAGCAGAAAATCATGATGAACAACAATCAAATTGATGGAAAATGCCACCCGAACTCAAAGGGATTATTTCCATTTTAGTGCTTTTAGATTGTGCGGACCATGGTCAATTCCAAACCAAACCAAACTAGGTATGCCCACACCAAAGTCCTCGGTACCTCAGCCAAAACATGAAGTTACTGGATAGAAACCAGTTCAATAAAGCAAACACAGCAAAAGACAACATAAACCCGCAAATTATATCAAAACAACAACGATACGTAGACAGGGAGTCATAACGAGGCACTGAATGAATCAGTTCCACACTGGTGAAATGAAGAGCTGCTTAAACACAAACGTAACCAAATCAGACGGCCATGAACAAAGCTTCGGACCATCAAAGGGTGTTCGGGAAGAACAAGCTGATTTGGATCTCCCAAACCTGTCAACACATGAGAGAACCACTACTTCCAGATTTTACCAACGCAGAGAAACACCATTCTCACAAAGATTAGACAACCGGCAACCCACATTGAACTCCCGATCCAGATTTGATCAAAGAGTACGGCATCAAGATCAAAATAAATAGCAGAAATGCACGGAGCCAGTCCAAAGCGACAAGCGAATCAGTAAATAAACGGCCGGCGAAGTCATAACAAAAGAGAGAAAGCAGAATCAGTAACAATAGGGAAAACTTCCATGGGGAACAAGTACAACGGAAGCGGTGGTGAAACCCCAAGGCCGGTAAGGGCTCACAACCTCAGAGCAAGAGAGTATATGATCACAGAAATCTAACATAGACCTCACGAGAGATTTGCTGCTGAGAAGTAGGTATCTCACCGTGTACCGTTATAGTGCAATGAAAGGGAGGAAGAAAAGTACACACCTTAAAGCATGGTGGTTCATAGCCCAAATTCACCTCCAATCGAAGAAGGCCGGGACTCTGATTGAGACGGTGGCGGTGAACTTGCTGGCGACTACAATTCAGAAGGCGAAGTGAACGTCGAGGAGTTTGAATCTCCGATGAGGACTGAGGCATTTCGACGGGGAGAGTTGGTCGAAGTGGTAGCGGAGGCGTGGCGACGGGGATGGATGATGGTGATGGCAGCAAAATCAGAGGGAGATGGTATTGGGTTTTGAATCATGGTTTGAAGGTGCTCGCAAGTGAATCGAGGAGGAAGAAATTGGGATTTCTGGATGCTCGCCGTCCTCCTGCGTGCTTTCGACTGAGAAGGCGGGGAATGAGCCGTAGGTGGCGATGGCGGAGGTGATTTCGGATGAAGTCACGAAGGAGAGGATGGGAGACGAATGCTTGGGTTCTTCAGATTAAGACTCGAGGCTCTGGTGGAGTAAAACGAGAGAGGATGATGAAGGTGGCGGGACGGGGGTTCGAAGGATCAGAGAATAGAAGTGAACCGAAGAAGAAGGTCAGGGAAGGAGAAGATGGTGGCGTCGAAAATACCGCCCCTCGCTACAGTAGGGTTTTTTATGTTGTTTATAATAGAATGTTAACAAGCTCCTTGGTAGACAGAGGCCTACTGAGTTTTTGGACTAACAGAGAAAAATGGGCTTCATTTTTTTGGTATTGAGACAGGAAGAGCGGATCCAAGAGAATCAGACCACAAGGCCTCATTTGACTGGTTTGTTGGGTGAAAGAGAATAATAAAGTGAAAATGGTGAAATAAGTAGATAGACAAAAGGGACGGGTTTAAAACCGGATGATTGTTGGAAATTCATTTTTGGAAACCGTTGTTTTTATTTCTGAAATGCTTTGAGAAAATGATTTAGGAATTTTGTCATAAAATGACGGTTTTGTTTTGGCATGCACATTGATACGTTTTGAGAAAGAAAGGCGACGACCCCTCTTATTTTATTCGTTACTCGGAATTTGCTTTATGGGGTGAGAATTTTTGGTGTCTACAGGTATCACTTAGGATGATTTAACGTATGCCATTATCCTACCATAGGTGATAATATTCTTATCACATTTTATAATTTAACTCAAGTTATATTTGGTATTTAACTCATTTTGAATAATCAACGTGCACAATTAATTACGTAAACTATTCGAGCAAATAAAACACATAAACATAATGAGTATATAAACATCCATATCATCTTATCACATAATTCACACATTTTCAAACCCAAGAAAATCCACAGGAACAATCGGATCACACAACAACATACCATTCACCAACGAAGAGAATAGCAGACACCTTATTCCGCGTCCGCCCTCTATGTACTCAACTCTGGGCTATATATATATATAAACTCTAAGTATCATTCCACTATAATTCAAACCAAATCGGTATCCTTTATAGTCACTAATCCATCGTTATTTAACCCTGTGATTAATTAATCATTGTTACTCGAGTTATTAACAAGTTCGGAATTAGTTATTTAATCCTTCAATTATGTTAGTAACTAACATGTTGTATTATATTACAACTTAGGATTTAATTCTCACATGTAATCTCTTTTATCCATATGTATATATATATACATGTTCATGTAGACTGCTACTATATAACTGACCCTTAAGTATTCTTAGCCTTTGGCATTTAAATTCCCACTTAATTTGTAAGTTGGTCTACTTGGCCCTCTTTGGTCAATGTGGTTGCTTGTCAAAATGTAAAAGTCAACACTATTATATAATTCATAATATAATTCCTTGAGTTATATAATTATATTATTGTTCAAATCATACTTTAACGTTAAGCGTTTACGCTTAATGTTATGTAATGTAATTTCCTCACTTTACATTAAACTCTACCTTAATTATTTAATTCTCCGATCATACTATATAACTCATTATTCTCCACATAATCATATCCTCTTATATGAATTATAAAATTCATTTATTCTTATCAACTTTCATTATTTCATGTGAGTTACAAACTCCTCAAATTTGTATTACTTTCACATTGTAACACCCCTAACTCATACTCTTTCTTTAATACTAAACTTGGTACGATCTGCTCAACTATAAACACAATACGGCGGAAGAATAATTAAGTAATACCGACTCGGGTGCTACCGCCGTTACTCACTAGTATGAGTAACTAAAATACCCCTAACCATTAAATAATTAAATAATGGGAAATAAGTATCATTTGGGGAATTATGAAACCCTAAGAAAATATATAAACACTTAGGCGTTAAAACGCACCGAAACTTCTTAGGGTCAACAAAGTGCGCTAAGCCGGACGTTAAGCTAACTATGATATATAAACTATAAAACTCATACCAAGCCAATTAAGGATCATTATATGACCTTTAAAACATAGGACCTCAGCTAGAGCAGAGTAAAAATGCAAAATGCCCGGGAGAGTCAACACACCTCCCTTAAGGCCTGAAAAGCCCCGGAAACACCCGTAAATGCTTTATAAGATGAAATAGGTCATTAAACTCCATTCCAATTGCACCATAACACTTTGTTAAACATTTAAGATGGATTCCTCATGCTAAATTCTCAATTAAACGCAAAGTTCTCGGAGGTACCCGTTAGGGGCCCCATAAACCCCCGGGAATGCCCCGGAGAGGTGCCGAAGTGGCACGAACTCCTATATAATTCATTCTTAGAGTTCCTACTATCATTATTCATCATTCTAAAGAGAATGCTCGAGCTACTGTTTCAAAAATACACAAAGTGCTCGGAGGAAATTCTTAACGCTCCTGTTTTGCCCCGGGAGTGTCCCGGTAGCCCGGAAATTGTGTCATGAGTTGATATAACCCCATATAACTCAATCTAACACCTTAATATATCATTATTTACCACAAAAAATGTTTATAAACACCTGGAACTCATAGCAACAACTTATTTTCCAGAATATCCTTAGAGCACAAAAACGCACTTTCGGGTGCTGTAAAAATGCGTTCTACGCTATTACCTTGAAGCTTTTGAGGAGCCACGAGTTGGGAATCTTAAATGGGGATGAATTGACCATCTAAATCAATCAAATCCAGTGCTAAACTCATAGCACAAGTAGGGCCGGAAATTTAATCAAAAAGTACTATAAATTCAGCATTTTTCCTTAGAAACTTTCATCTTTTACCTTGGTATAAATGTACCAAATAAATGTTGTGACCTATAACATGTTACAATATGATCTTAATGTAATATAATGTGGCAAAGACCAAGTTGAAAATCAATTCCGCATGGCCACACAAGGGGCCGTGTTTTAGCATGTATTTGACATGCTTTTAGCTTAATAAAATGTCTTGTGAGATGATGACTCGCCCTTCCAATACCATGTGGCATTATAAAAAAAGAATATCAGTCCAAAGTGGCCTCTCATTGCCGAAAACCTGCAGGAAAACAACAAGAAAGATTAGTTTAGGAAAAGCCATGAAATTAAATACATAAAGTAAATCTAGATCTACTTTAGTCACATGTTGGTATTAGTCTAATAAATGCCAATGAATCAGCTTGTCCTTTAGCTAAGGCTGCCGAAAATGACCAAGGGAAGATGAGTGTGCTTTCTGTTTAATAATCAAAGAAAGACACCAACCTAACTAAGCATGTTCTTTGTCTTCAATAAACAAAAATCAAATGACTACCTACAGCACATTGTCGTGAGCCTACAAGGAAAATAAGACAACATTAGCATAGGTAATTCAACATAGAAAATGCAAAAGAAATACCTTACCTAATTTCCTAGTATTCTTGCCTTGTCACCTTGTTTCAAGTGGCTTACAAAGTCATTCCTTTTCCCCTCCATGTGGCCGAAAGCATGGCTGTTTATGGAGTCTTTATGGAGCCAAGAGTCAAGCCAATAAACTAAGGAAAAGTTTAGCCAACTTTGACATTATTGTGTCAAGATTCCTTCCTTGCCTATTCTCTTAATCCCATACGTGAGCTAGCATTCTCTTTGCTCCTCACTTGGCTGATTTTGGTAAGGCTATTCCTTCTCTCTTTTCTTTCTTCCATAGTTAACTTCTTCTTGTGAGCTTCAAGCTCCATTGATCGAGATTTAACCTTACACTCCATTTTTGTGTCAAATTCCTAGCAACTTCCATCAAGTGTTGAAGCAAAATTCATCCTAGTTCTAAGGCAAGAATTCGGCTACATAGGAACACCAAGGGAGTCACCTTGATTCAACAAAAACTCAAGGAGCAAACAAGATCAAGTTAAGGTATAGTTCTTGTTTGAAAATCCTAGTAAATACCGAAGCTCATGTCCGAAAATTCTAGCTTTTAAATCAATGTTATGTTCATCATTTCATGAAGGAAACTTGGATCTCAAATCATCCTAAGGTGTACCAAAAATTCCTTGACAAACTACTTAAGTTAAAATCTTATAAACTACTCCAAAATCTGACTTCGAGAATCCTTGTTAGAAGTCTAACACTTGGATCTCCTAAATCTATGTATGGAGGCCAAAAATTCTACACCAAGATACCATTGGAGGAGCTTGGAACTCAAGAGGAAATCAAGTACAAGAATCACCTTGATTTAAGGAGTAAGTTTCTATAAATAAATCTACTAAGTATAAGTTTGATTTAAGCTTCAAAATTTGTACAAAATTTATGTACATAAGGCCGAAAACTATAGGTTATATTACCAAGGAAATTATAACATACAAAGTAAGATTATAACCTTAAGATATAATTTTTTGGGTAACAAAAATTAAATATGATGCATATATATTTAAGCCGAATTGTCAAGGAGTTAAATGCTTAATTTTGAGCTTATAATCATCCTAAGTCATAAACATAATTTTTAGAAGTGTTATATGGCTTATATGCATTTATATATACTTATTATAAGATATAAATCAAGTTTTAGAACCATATGGTAAAGTATTATTAAAACTGAGAATAAAATGTTTTACTTGGTGATTTTTGAAGAATATAAGTATATTAGCTTATATTATAAATTTTGGGAATATTAAAAATAGCTACAAGTATTTAAATGGCTAATTTATTAAGTTATGTGGCTAAATTGTAAATTTTGAAAAGTTTAGGGTACTAAATATAATTACCGAGATTTAAAGGGTTTATTGGCGTATTTATAATATAATATAAGGTAGGAATTAATATTATGAATTTTGGTTATATTAAACAAGTGTTTAAGTGTTAAAATAACAATTTATAAAGTTTTGGGGCTATTTGGTAATTTCTGGAAAGTATAGTGTAAAACCGAATTACATATGATTTCCTGGGTATATTAAAGTATTAATTATGAAATTAGGCTTTGGTCAAAGTGTTGGCCAAAAACTTTGGGTTAAAATGATTGATGACATAAAATATTGAGTTTATAAAAGTTTTGGGGTGAATATGTAAATTATAAAAGTTTATATGTAAAACCGATTTTAACATAAGTCGAAATCATAAGTTGTAGGAATATAAGTGTCCACTTGGTTATTTAAGGAAATTAAATATTAAAACTATAGTTTATGAGTTAATATGTAACTTATATAAAGTTTTGGGGTTAAATTGTAAATATAAGAAGTTATGTGCTACGCCCGAAAGTTTATGTGGTTATTTAGTAATTTAAAAAAGTTATTGTGTCCAATTTATAATTTCCGAATTTTTTATGTTGGTTTTGTGGTCTAATAAAGTAAGGAATTAAAACTAAGAAATATAATGTATTTTGGAGTATAATGTAAAGTTTATAAAATAATGGTGGTTATAATAAGAATAACCAAATTGTATTAATATATAGAATAAGTGGAAACAATTGTGAGTATATAATTAAAGAGATGGAGATATACTATAAGGTAGAAATTCATTATCACATGTAGTTACTACATAAAATAACGAACTGTTAAACTACCTCGAACCACTATTAAATAACAGGGAGAAATTAAGGAACATACGGGTTTAGTATACTACGGGTATTAGTTCTGTATCAACAGTACTGTAATAGTTAGTGCTAGTTGTATTAACGATACCCGGTATTTGCATGTACGTATAACGCATTACGGGGAGAAACTACTAAGCGTGAACTGTCAGGTTTGCAATTTTCACGGTGAACGGTATGTTAATTGTGTGGTCTGAATATCCTAAGGATTTTTCCTGAGGTCCATACGTTGCGTGTTTAATTGCTAAGAGCGATATCTGTGGTTTATGTATATGAACTTGTATACTGTATTGCTCGACACCATTGTGTTTTATTCTGCGCGAACGTCTTATGACTGGAAGTTTATACATCTAAACTCGAACGAGACTAGATGACCTTTAGGTATTATGAGAACCTAACTGACGGTCAATTGTCATAGTCATAACTCAAGGATTGGATCTTGTGTCATTGATTAAAGGGCTAACTTACAAAGAGAGGAATCCAGTTAGTTTCGACTATCTGGTTGCGCAGCGTGATCACTACGAGGGGCTACTATCAAGAGTCACTCAAGGGAATCCATTATCCACACTCGATGATGGCAGAGGGCACCACTGTTGGTGCAGGATTCGGCCGAATTGGATGCCTGCAAGGCAAACAAGGAATCCAGGACCACAGGGTCAGCTGGCAACGGTTCCATTGGAACCCAGGGGACTACTGTCCATTAATAAGTTATTAAGGGTTGTCCTAACATGACGCCCGAGGTGGAAATTAATTGGAAGGTTTAAGTGATTGGTTAAAAAGGATAAGGGCCATGAGGCCAACTAACAAGTACATTTAATTAATACGCATAACTTGTTTGGTTACTGGTTATTGACTATTTGTTAGTGGTAATTGTTTGTTGATTACTGATTATGTGATAATATTGTTGGGTGAACTATTATGTGTTTATTTAAACATTTACAGTTGTTACTATTTGTAACACCCCTAATCTTAAACCTGTAATGACGTCGTAAGTCGTAGCAAAATAAATAATAATTCACAGCGGAAAATAAAACTAACTACCTTGGTGTTACACGCCGCTACTCACCCTTGTGAGTAACAAGGCATCCATCCAACAACCTTAACTCTACACGCTGTGATGAACAGATACTGAGCAGTTCTAATTATTACAAACCAAATTCCACTAAACGAGCAACTAACTGAACACAACAACCTCTTTAGTACAATCCAAAATAAAACCAAAGGTGTTTGCTGAAAACACAACAGCTACCCCCGTGTCCCGCACTCCGGCTTGAGTCTTCTTCAATAACCTGGAATGTTTGGCCCAATGAAGGGCTTAGCAATCGAAATGCTGGTATGCTAAATGTAGTCTTAAATCATTTGGATTCCTTAAGTCTTTTTAGCCATCTTGATATTAGATTCATTACATAAAATAACGGTTTACAATGACAACAGTAATAACTGTAAACATTTAACAATCACATAATAGTTCACCTGTAAATATCAGTGTAGAATAGTACACAACTCCTATAACCATGATAAGCCGCAGACTTATCATATTTTATGTACTAGATTTAGGATTATATTTATCTAAATAAGGTTAAGTAGTTAATATTTATGTTATATTATGTATTAAAGTGTATTATTTGTTCAGTCTTATGTTTTTATATGTTTTTCATGCAAGGAAACACTTTTGACCAAAATGCCGGACATAAGGCCGGTTAACTCCTGCACGGCACAAGCGTGGAGTAGAAAAAGGTGCTATGCCGGGTGTGTTGTCGTGTACATCCTAGCCGGCACAAGTAAAAAGTTGCCTTAGTTCACCAGAAGTTAGCAGTACATGAAGAGGTTCCTTTTGATGAAGAGGTGCCTTTTGATGAAGAGGTGTCTTTTGATGAAGAGGTGTCTTTTGATGAAGAGGTGTCTTATGATGAAGAGGTGTTTTTAATGAAGAGGTGTCTCTTGGCAAAAAGGTGTCTTTTGGTGAAAAGGTGTCTCATGGTGAGAAGGTGTCTTATGGTGAAGAGGTGTCTTTTAGTTGGAAAGATGTCTTTTGGATGAGAAGACACTATGGAAAGACATCATTTGTTGATGTGTCTTTCCATACCAATACAACTAGGGTAAAAGGTATCTTTTTGCTAAAGACATGTCTTGAAGGTGTGTCTTTATGGAAAGACATCATTTAGGATATGTCTTTCCATAGAATCACTTCCAACACCTATAAATACCCTACCCATGTAATCATTTGAGAACACATTCCAACATTATATTACACTCCATCCCACGCTTCATTTCCGCCTCATTCCATCTGTTGGTGTCCAAAGCATTTCTACGGATCCATCCACGAAGAAGAAGAGAAGATTACCTTTTCGAGTTAAGGCTTTTGATTAATCTCCTTCTCCCCCATGTATTTCTTCTTTAATTGGAGTGGATGGTGAAGTAGAGATCCTTGTTAGTTTGGTTAGGGATGAGTTCCTTCCTTGTAAACACTTTGATCATTCAATATATATATTCCCAAGTTTTTCTAAGATTCAGATTTCCATATAAGGCAGATTGAGTTCGCTACTTGTTCTCCTATCTTCTAAATTTCACTTGAGGTTCAAAAGACAAGAGTGTTTTTGGTTAAGGAATCTTAGTGGTCCGTCACCGTTGTTAGATGCAGAGTGTAGATGACAACACCGAAAGAGTTGAATAACCTTATCCATTTTCATTATTCGAGTCGAATACTGACGAGAGATTGTTGGATTCGAATTTGGATAGTGAGTCCTTGTTTTCGGGGTTCGAAACTGGGATAAATATTCACATTTCGTTCTTGCCGGGTCTAGTGCCGGGTTAGTTCTGTCCGGCACATTCAATGTCTTTGAATATGCCGTGCAGAAACTATCCAGCAGGATATCCGGCACGTTCATTTGTTCGGGTGATTTCAGAGGCTTGTTATGTATTAAGTGTTCACAGTGGTGCTTGGGTTGATCTAGTCCCGAATCATATATTTAGTTAGTTTATTTTATTTAGTTATGTAGTTAGAGTCAGATTTACTTTTCCCCCCTTTTTATTATAGAATAGGCTTTTTGCCCGGATTAGGACTAGTTTTCTATAAGTCCCTTGGGTACGATACTCTCGGTCATAATATATTTACACTATACTCCGACCGGGTTTTATTTTGCTACCCGTAGTAGAGTTGTAGGTTTAGTTTAGTATTTTATTCTTTTTATGTATATAGTTTTCCTACAATTTTCCTGTTAGCAAACCACACAACAATAATCCATAGCAATAACCAATAAGCGCACATTAATAATCCATAACAATCACCAAAACCAGATACGCGTATTAGACTATACTTGTTAGTAAGCCACCTGGCCCTTAACCTTTAAACCAATCATTTAACCTTTTCCAATTAATTCCCACCTCAAGTGTCTTGTCAAGTCAAACCTTAATAACTTATTAATGGATAGTAGTCCCCTGTGTTCCATTGAAACTGTTACCAGATGACCCTAGGCCCTGGTTAATTGACTGATCCGGTCGAACCTGTGCACCAACGGCAGTGCCTTCCGCCATCCCCGAATGTGGCTGATGGATTTCCTTTGAGTGACTCCCCATTGAAGTCTCTCGTAGTGATCACAATGCGCAACCAAAAAGTCGAAACAATCCGGATTCCTCTCTTTATAAGTTAGCCCTTTTTGTCAGTGACATAATAACCAACCCTTGGGTTAAGACTATAATAGTTGACCATCAGTTAGGTTCAATAACACCTTTAGGTCAGTTAGTCTTGTTCCAGTTTAAATGTATAAACTTCCAGTCATAAGACGTTCGCGTATAAATAAAACGCAACAAAGTTGAGCAATACAGTATACAATATCATTCACATAAAATCACAGATATCGCTTGATAAGTGTGAAACATATAGACTTTTAAGGGCATAATTACCTTATAATCTGCTACAATTTAAGCAATGTTTCTCACTTATTCTATGTTTTTCCTAAAGATTGATGTTTTGATATGAACTGATGCATTTTATATGCTAAATATAGGAAAAACCCTGAGAAAGGAAGATTTTACATCATAAGGATTGCAACACAACAAACGGGGAACAAATCCGGAAAAAGAGACAAAGATTGGTCACGTCCGGATCAACTTGGCCGGACGCAGAACCGGACGTCTCATGTCCGGATCTACGTCCGACCCAAGTAGCCGGACATGACGAGATTCAACTCCAAAATTCTGTGTCTTGTCCGGATCCGGACACAGATCCGGACATATTCCGAGTTTCAGATCTAAAAGTTCTGTGTCACGTCCGGATCCGGACACAGATCCGGACGTCACACAGAGATGAAAAATAAAAATGCAATCGCGCTGATAATCGGGCTTTCGGCGCAATTATCAGCCGAAAGCGAGCTTAACCCATACCTCACCATTATTGATACAGAGCCATGCTCAATAATGACGAGCTACCAAACTTGCACTAACCTGTTCATTTCTAAGCCTATATAAACCAGTTCAGCCTTCATTCAAATCGTCCCAGACTCTCAGAGTCTAATCCTCTCTTCCTCCTCTCTACACACCTCTCATCCGCGATAAACCATCCATCTCCAGTCATAAATCCTTCTCCGTAAACCTTCACCCTCACTCACAGACAAAACCCTGCTCGCAGCGCTTCATTTACCCGCGTCCGGATTGACGTCCGGATCCGGACAGCACCAGGACAACGTGTCCGGATCAGCGTCCGACCCAAGACAGCCGGACGTGACTCAGACATTTGTGGAAATTGCAGACTCGACCACGGCTTCTAAAATCAGTTTTTCTGCTAAATCCCTCTATCCTTATGCTGTTTATATTGAGCATTGTTATTTTGTCCATGGCTGAGTAGTCGCTTTTAATTTCGGTTTACTATGTATCTCTAGAATAATTATTTCTGAACCTTTGTGATTTTGCAGTACAATAGAATAAAGTTCTTTTCCCTTATGAATTCCTAGACTTCTTAATCTGATCAATTAAATAAGTTTATCAGTTTGTTAGCTTATAAGTGAGAACTGCGGCTATCAATTGACTACAGGGAAAGAACCAGTTAGTATAGAGATGGTAATTCCTCTAAAACACTAGCTGACCATTAATCTAGACTACACTTAAAGCAATTAGTAAACAGTGGATTCATAACGAGAGTTAGGATTCGGTCTTTGCTAATTAGAATTCGTGGAGCGGGAGACCGAATACGAGTTATCTTTATTCTAGGGTTTTATTCAGAATACTGTAGAAATCACTTAGGGGAAGAAATTGCAATCTAGAGAGAAGTAGTAAACCGGAATTTCCTTATCAAACAAAACCAAAACAATTATTTACCTGTTATTTATTGCTTGAACTCTTTACAACATTCACCATCACACAAAAACCCCCAATTTCCTGTTATTTTATTTTTTTGTTTTGTGTAAGTAGAAATTAAACTAGCCGCTCTCCTTGGATTCGATACTCAGGGAATACTCCGAGATTTAAAACTTGCTATAATCGACCGGTACACTTGCCGTTAGGTTAAACCCCCAGCAATTTACCGTTAGGTTTTACCCCAACAAGTTTTTGGCGCCGTTGCCGGGGAGGCACGGTTGCTTAGTTTAATTTTTATTTTGGTATTGTTTCATTTAATTTTGTTTTGTTTTTGTTTTATTTTTATTTATTTTTTTTTTGTTATTTTCTTAGCTTTGTGCAATTTGTTCTTATTTTTCTAGTATTATTTTGGTTTACTTAAGTTTACTTTTACCACTACTTACTGTCAGTTATCTGATTTTGGTTTATGGTTAAAACTCGTTCTGAAGGAAACCCTGAATTCGAAATTGAACCAGAAATAGACAGAGTAACAAGAAGGATTCGAAAAAGGTTAGTACTGGATCCTCCAATTGAGCAGGAGGTGCCTCCAAAAGATTCACCAGCAGAGGAGATTGTTTCTGAGTTACTAGTTGAAGAAGAGATTCTAAACAACCCCTCAGAGCCAATATGGAGAATTTGAATTGGAGAGGCACATGAGGATTATACCCGCCCAAGCGTCGAAGGGCTTATTTCACCGATAGTAATTCCTGCGCTACCAGCTGGAGTGCAGTGGCAGTTCAAGACACACTATGTTACTATGGTCATGAACGCACCCCAGTTCAGCGGGACAATCACCGAAGATCCCAATTTCCATCTCACCACTTTCCTGAGATTGGTAGGAGCATGCTCTACATCAGCTTCACAAGAGGTTGCTAGATTGACTCTCTTCCCATTCTCCCTGAGGGATAGAGCTGCAGAATGGTTAAACTCATTAACGCCCAACAGTATCACTACCTGGACAGAGTTAGCAAATGTATTCTTGGCGAAGTATTTCCCTCCTTCTCGAATGCTGACTATGAGAGGAGAGATTACCAACTTCAAGCAGTTCACCGGTGAGACATTATCTGAGGCTTGGGAGCGTTTCAAAGGGATTGTGCGCAGAGTACCACACCATGGCTTGGGAGAGGAGGTAATTTTACAGTCCTTTTACAAAGATTTAGATCATTCAAGCCGTTTGTTGGTAGATACTTGTGCAGGAGGAAGCCTCATGGAGTTACCAATAGCTAGAATCAAGGAATTGTTGGAGACCATTACCAATGCATCCAATCAGTGGGGAGGTACTAGGGCATCTACTGAGGTTCCCCCAAGGAAGACCGCTGGAATCTATGAGGTAGATTCGAACACTCTTTTAGCTGCTAGAATGGATAGCATGTCTAAGCAATTGAGAAGATGTGTGCAATGATGAACCCTCAGTCAAGTGCAGCTGTTGTGACTGACTCTTTCGACCAAGTGTGAGTATTTGTGGTAGAAGTTCCAACATGTGTCAGTGTACTTCTCAGCAAAATGAAGAGGTAAACTATCTGGAAAGAGGCAAGAGAATTTCTACAACAATCAAAACAATCAAGGATATCAGCAGCAGAGGTTCCAGGGAAATAAACACAGAGAGGCCTCCACAGCAGAACACTCAGCATTTTCAGAGACCGCATCAGAATCAACAAATGCCGAACCAGCAGGCACAGAAACAGCCAGCTGCTGTGAGTTCAAGTTTGGAGGATATGATGCGGGAGTTTATCTTGTCGACCAATAGGAAACTCGAACAACAAGAGAGCACAAATCATGAGAACAAGACATTCATCTTGGAGCAGAGAGCTTTCAACAAACATATTGAGACTCAGATTGCCCAATTGAATGAAAAATTTTCTGATAGACCAGCAGGGGCTCTACCTAGCCAGCCAGAAAAGAATCCTCGCGAGTATGCTAAAGCTGTTTTTGTTGTGGAAGAAGATACTCCACTTGTCGCTGCAATTTTACCTGTTCAACAAGAGGTTAAGGACTCCAGTAAAATTTTTGAAAAACCCAAGGAGAAGGAGTCTCCTGAAACTCAACCTTCTTACTCTTCTGTTCCCAATCGTAAATTTGAAGAACCTATTCCTTTTCCTGACATGTTAAAGAAAAGGGACCTTGATGAACAGCTTGGAAAATTTCTTAAAATTTTTAAGAAATTAACTAAAGATATTCCTTTCTCTGATATGCTTAAGTTAATGCCAAATTATGCTACACTGGTGGATGATATCTTGGCTAATAAATGCCCCTTGCAGGAAAAGGAAACAGCGAAAAAGGTAACTACGAGGAGTGGAAAAGGTAAAGCTACTGAGCCTGAGGTGAGCATAGAGCAATCGGTGCTGAAGAATGAGCGGAATTGTGAAGTTACCAAATCTCCTTCACCTACACCACCTGTAGTTGCTCCTCCAATTCCATTTCCAAACAGAACCAAGCATTCCAAGGAGGATAGTGAGTTTGACAAGTTTCTTACTTTACTTCGTCAACTATCTGTTGATATCCCCTTTGTTGATTTAGTTGCAAAGGTACCTTACTATGCCAAGTATTTAAGGAAGCTTTTATCTAATAAGGCAAAGTTAGTTGAGACAGGAACTATTCAGCTCACAGAGACTTGTTCAGCGATCATATAGAAGCGCTTACCAGAAAAATGCAAAGATCCTGGAAGCTTCACAATTCCATGTAGAATAGGAGACATTGACTTCGATCACCGTCTTGTTGATTTAGGAGCGTCGATTAGTCTCATGCCATACGCTCTATTTGAAAAGCTTGGAATTGGAGACTTACAGCCTACACGAATGACGCTTCAGCTGGCAGATCGCTCTATGGTTTACCCTTGTGGAATTGCAAAGGATGTGATGGTTAAGGTGAAGCATCTGTATTTCCCCTGCGACTTTGTCGTACTCGACATGGCTGCAGATCCGACGGTCCCTATTGTCCTTGGAAGACCCTTCCTAGCAACAGCCGATGCTCGAATCGAAGTTGCTCATGGTACGATCACTTTGAATGCAGAAGGTGAGCAGCTACTGTTTTATGCTGGCAGGTCTTCTAAAAATGTTTTGGAAGCTTCTCGGAGTTCGTGTCACCAGGTTTTAAAGACGGCTCAATCTTCTGGAGTCTCTTAAGAACAAAAAACCAAGGTCTAGCCAAAGACCGAAAAGATGGGCAGCTTGGTGGGAGGCAGCCCACCAATATAAATCTTCTCTCTACTTTCTTTTTACACTTTCCCATTACTTGATTTAATTTTCTGTTACTGAGAATTTTTTTTACTGCAAGAGACCCGACTCCCCTATTTCAATAAATAACTCTACATGTTTCCACTTGAGTTCTTCAGGTTTTGTAGATTTAATCTTTCAGGTACTTCATTCTAATGCTAAACTGAACTCAAGTGTGAGGAAATATCATGGCAATGTTCATCACGGATCAGGGAGTCCTTTAACCCTCTTGCTATTTTATTTTTGCATTTCTTGTGTTTGTTTTATTTTTTGTTTAATTATTTGTGGAAATGTTTTTATTTTTAAAAATAATGAGGTGTTTTAGATTTATGGTTTTTAATTTAATATTAAAATATAATTATAATTTTTTTTTTTAAAAAAAAGTTTTCAACGTGTCCGGCTAAATCCAGCCGGACGCAAATCCGGACTCTAGAAAACCCTAGTGCGTCCGGCTAAGTTGACCCGGACGTGGATCCGGACACACACAAAAAAAATTAAAAAAAAGTTTTCAACGTGTCCGGCTAAATCCAGCCTGACGTAAATCCAGACACTAGAAAACCCTAGTGCGTCCGGCTAAGTTGACCCGGACGTGGATCCGGACACAAAAAAAAAAAAATCTGCAATTGTTTTCTAGGTTAATGTTCTACTGTTTATTGTTATTATTTGCCATGTTTGGATGTTTTAATTCCTTGGTTATCATAGAACAACTATGTGCCAGAATATGTTCAAATAGAACATGCTGCTCGATCGGTTTCAGGTATTGGTGCATTATTTGCTTCTCTTTTCTTCCTGTTTAGGTTTCTCACTGCATTTGTTTATCGTTTAGAAACTCGCAACTTTTGCTCTGGACGACACGCATACTGTCTGTGACTCATGAGGAATATCTCGACCCCTGAAAAACTTCAAGTGTGAGGAAGAACATCTTCCTCAATCTATAACACCAGGGGAGTCTCAGTTCCTAATTTTACTTATTGATGTTCCACCTTTCTTGCGTTGAGGGTTATTTATTGCTTATGCGTCTATTATGAGTATAGCATGTTTTGAAAGATCTTTTCACTGCTTTTTCTATGAACAATGAGGACATTGCTCCTCTTAAGTGTGAGGAAGTAGGAAAGACCTTTCCCTGAAAACATGCTAGTTGTTCTTTAATGCCACACTTGCTTTTTGCTGCTCTAATGACTATGCACACCAATAAAAAAAAATTTAAAGGAGCATTTGAAATTAAACCAAGTGACAACCGTAAGAATCATTTTGCTTGATGAGGTTTGATAAATAATTTTATTTCAAAAATACTCTATTTTCACTGAAACCAGGTGGATTAGCTAGTTGTGGAAATCAGATTATTTTAGCTTGGGATTTTGGAAATGAAGAGAATGTTTGGAATGAAAAGGGTAAGGCAAGGTACTCCACTGATCAAAACTCTTTCCTAACAATAACAGGCCTCGTCTATCCGGTTATTAAGTCTTAAGGGTGCTTTAACACCTATCTACCTAAGGTCTCGGGATCTGGGATAGTTGACCCAACACCGTTACAAGGATAGAGAGAAAAGTCTGGGTTACGGAAGAACTCTGCAAAATTTTTTTTTTCAATATTCGCTTGCTTTATACATAATTCTTGAAGAAAAATTCTTTTGCTTACAGAAGAGATAACTGCAGTTAAATTTATGCTTTTGATCATGAGTGCGTGGTGTTGAAAGGTATTGCGGAATAAGGCATTACTTCACACCCCTTGTCATCCAAAGGGTAGAGGAATGAAAATTGGTGGAAAGTCCCAAGCTAAGTTAACTGTTTTCTACAATCTAGTTTCTCTATGCTTTTAAAAAAATTGTTCTTCCTTCACTGTTTATGAAAACCTACCTCTAAAGAGCAAGATTATTCTTTCATTTGTCACTTTGCTTGATTTCCCTCTGCACCTGTTTAATCTTGAAACTATGTGACGGTTTTAGAGATATTCTTATTCCTTATATTTGCTTGAGGACAAGCAAAAGCTTAAGTGTGAGGAAGTTGATAAGTGTGAAACATATAGGCTTTTAAGGGCATAATTACCTTATAATCTGCTACAATTTAAGCAATGTTTCTCACTTATTCTATGTTTTTCCTAAAGATTGATGTTTTGATATGAACTGATGCATTTTATATGCTAAATATAGGAAAAACCCTGAGAAAGGAAGATTTTACATCATAAGGATTGCAACACAACAAACGGGGAACAAATCCGGAAAAAGAGACAAAGATTGGTCACGTCCGGATCATCTTAGCCGGACGCAGAACCGGACGTCTCATGTCCGGATCTACGTCCGACCCAAGTTAGCCGGACATGACTTGAGATTCAACTCCAAAAGTTCTGTGTCTTGTCCGGATCCGGACACAGATCCGGACATATTCCGAGTTTCAGATCTAAAAGTTTTGTGTCACGTCCGGATCCGGACACAGATCCGGACGTCACACAGAGATGAAAAATAAAAATGCAATCGCGCTGATAATCGGGCTTTCGGCGCAATTATCAGCCGAAAGCGAGCTTAACCCATACCTCAACCATTATTGATACAGAGCCATGCTCAATTAATGACGAGCTACCAAACTTGCACTAACCTCTGTCTCATTTCTAAATCCTATATAAACCAGTTTCAGCTTTCAGTTCAAATCGTCCCAGACTCTCAGAGTCTAATCCTCTCTTCCTCCTCTCTACACAACACCCTCTCATTCGCGATAAACCATCCATCTCCAGTCATAAATCCTTCTCCGTAAACCTTCACCCTCACTCACAGACAAAACCCAGCTCGCAGCGCTTCATTTACCCGCGTCCGGATTGACGTCCGGATCCAGACAGCACCAGGACAACGTGTCTGGATCAGCGTCCGACCCAAGACAGCCGGACGTGACTCAGACATTTGTGGAAATTGCAGACTCGGCCACGGCTTTTAAAATCAGTTTTTCTACTAAATCCCTCTATCCTTATGCTGTTTATATTGAGCATTGTTATTTTGTCCATGGCTGAGTAGTCGCTTTTAATTTCGGTTTACTATGTGTCTCTAGAATAATTATTTCTGAACCTTTGTGATTTTCTGCAGTACAATAGAATAAAGTTCTTTTCCCTTATGAATTCCTAGACTTGTTAATCCGATCAATTAAATAAGTTTATCAGTTTGTTAGCTTATAAGTGAGAACTGCGGCTATCAATTGACTACAAGGAAAGAACCACTTAGTATAGAGATGGTAATTCCTCTAAAACACTAGCTGACCGTTAATCTAGACTACACTTAAAGCAATTAGTAAACAGTGGATTCATAACGAGAGTTAGGATTCGGTCTTTGCTAATTAGAATTCGTGGAGCGGGAGACCGAATACGAGTTATCTTTATTCTAGGGTTTTATTCAGAATACTGTAGAAATCACTTAGGGGAAGAAATTACAAATCTAGAGAGAAGTAGTAAACCGGAATGAAATACCCCAAACCTTGGTATGTTGTGTAAATGTTAAACTATGGTATTTAAAGGATAAAAAGTGCCTTAGAAACATCAATGAACCATTTAAACCATGGTAAAACACAATAAAACACTAAGACACGGTTTGAGCAAAAACATGCTCTAAACTTGTGTGAACTTGGTTAGGACCCAAAGAGCCTACCAAGATTTGATAATATTAAATTATGATTTTATAAGGCTAATTAAGTCCTTAGGAAACTTTGGTAGATAGTTAAACCAAATAAAACACAAGAAAATGCCTTAAAGGCAATATGAGCAAAAATGTGCTCTAAGCTTGGGGTAAATTTGTATAAGACCTAAAGGTCATATATATACCTTATAAATATGTTAATGGACATATTAAATCAATTACCAAAGAAAACCAAGCTTGAAAACAAGTTAAAACACAAAATGTGCTTTAAGGAGTCTTAAAGCACGTTTTTGAAAAATTGTCTTGTAAATGAGTTTTGTATGGCTAGATGTCCATCATTACTCTTTAATTAACATGTGTACTATATAGTATCACATTTGGAAGTCTATATCAATGGGAAATCAAAAATTTCACTTCTTTGTGCCTTGTTTTTATGAATAGTAACTTTTATAAGCTAGTTTGTAACATATGTTGTTATAAGTAATTAAATTGGTCAACAAAGACTATTATACCCTTCTAAATATATGGGGGCCGGTTTCTTTAGTGTGTGACTCACCACTCTCTTGTTAATTTACTAAGAAAAGAAAGAATGACTAATTAATGTACTATTTGCTTTATAAGTACAAATATCTTCTAAAAAGCAAGTCTATCTTCATTTCTCATTTCACACGGTTCCAACCTTCTTCTTCCTCCCTTCTTGCTGTTCTCTCACGGTAATACTCACCACCACCATTAACTCCATCTTTGATCTCTTGTAAAATCAAGCTCACTTGTCCAAATCAAAAACAAACACCACCAATCTCTTCCTCTCATCAAGCTCTTCAATTCTATCCTTTCAAAATCCCAAGAGCTCCATTTCGGTGCCAAGAGGAATCACCATGGGAGGAGCTTGAGCTTGTGTTTCTACATATTATTACTCTCCTTTGCTTCAAGGTAAGGAAACTCAAAGAAAAATGAAGTTTCCCTCATGTTTTTTATCTTGACCGAGAATCACCATTAATGGTGCTCTTTGTGTGACTTTGTTCTAGCTTCGTTCCAACCTTTCATGGACTAGGTGGAGTCCTCTCTTGATAGATATTCAAACTCTCTTCAAAGACCAAGGTAAAACAACTACATTAATGTTTTTGAAACAATGTAAACCTAGGGTTTACAATGAGATGAAGCATAAAGCTTA
Organism: Limonium bicolor; assembly: GCA_023374045.1. Taxonomy (NCBI): domain Eukaryota; kingdom Viridiplantae; phylum Streptophyta; class Magnoliopsida; order Caryophyllales; family Plumbaginaceae; genus Limonium; species Limonium bicolor. Next base: position 229,665,080 of record CM041778.1, read on the forward strand.
TATACTCATTTCAATGTTGGTATATTGTTTAGTAGTTGACAAGGAATCAAATACCTTACCGGTTTTATAAGGAAACAAGAAAGAAGTTTGGGTGGAAAAGAGGTAAATATACTAACCTAATGTGGTTTAATGCCTTAGTAGAAATGAGCTTATAATGCTTGTTAAAACTACCTAAAGAGCTAATGGTACATGACTTAGGGAAATGTTCTCAAGGAGACTAGTAAAAGGACATATGTCTTGTTGTGTGTATTTGCAGGTCAAAGGCTTATATATTGTGGAAATTCAGTGTTTATGGTTTATGCAATTTAAGGGCCTAAGAGCCATGTTATTTAAGGGCCTAAGTGCCAAGCAATTTAAGTTTATGCACTATTTTGTGATGTAGTGTAAAATTTGGTGAGTATGTGTGTGAGAATACTCTTGATGGATTTTAGGTGTTCTTGAATGAAATAAGGTAAAAACCTAAGTGTTTGGATGTGAGGATATACAAGAGAAGCTATGGCAAAATTTGGAAAATGTATAAGAAGTGCTAAGTGTTTTAAATGAGTTTTGGTGAACTAGGAAGTGTTAAAGATGAACAAGTGTCTTACTAGGGAAGAAAGCATGTATTAAGGTGATTTAGAGTGATACAAGGATTTAGGTGTTGTCTTGGAAGTTCTAGGAATTCAATATGTGTTTTTGAGAATGTATTAAAGTCTTGGAGAAGTTTGTTTAAGGTTTAGGAATGTTGATGTACAAGGAGGAAATGATGTTTAGGTAAGATGTGAAAAAGGAGATTTAATTAGTAAGAAAAGAAGTTTGAGAGATGATGTTAAGGTGTAGAGGAAACACCTTGGTATAGTGGTCATTATTGGTGAAATACCACTTATAAATCTTAAGGAGAAAACATTCCAAGTGCTAAGAATTTTGTAAGAAATTTGTGAATGATAAGATGGTTTTGGTGTGTGATTTAAAGAGTTTAGTACATGGCTAAAGGTGTGTTTGATGTGCCAAATGATGTTAGAACACATTAAGAGGCTTGAGGAAAAATTTGGAGAAGGTTTGACAATGAAAGGGAAGTTTCTGCAGCCGACCTACCCAGGGGACCGACCCCAGTCTGGGTCGGTCGGGCTGAAACTGTGAATTTGGATGTTCTCTGCAGCCGACCTACCCAGGGGGTGGGTCGGTCGGAACCTTAAAAAAAATTATTTTAAGAATGTTAATTGGTATTAGTGGTATGCCATTAAGAGAGTATTGATGGTTAGAAAGATAAATATATATGGACTTGAGAGATTAAGTTAAGTAAGATGATTTTAATGTTAAGGTTATAAAATGATATGTAATGAGGGGATTGTTAAGTAATGATGTTATAAGATTGTTAAGGATAGTTAAGTGAGTTATAATTACAATTTAGTGGGGAAAAATTGTATTAAAATGTAAAAGTAAAACATAAGTTAAAATGTGAAGTTATATAACTAAATTAATGGGGATAAGTATAAGCATTAGACTTTAATCAATCATGTTACCCGAGTTAATAAAAGTACATGTAATGTTATCAGTTGTTCGAGAATTGCTCGAGGAACATAAGTGGACGTGGTAAAGTGGACTCCGGTGACAGGTATGGTTTTCTTTGCAACCTGTGTCCTGCCGGATTACACCGGCTTGTGCCAATGTGTTTTTCTGAGTGTTTGCCAACCGTGTAAGATTAAAACATGTAATGAGTTATAGTAATTCATTTATGTGGCGAATTTGGCCTCCAATACCATTTAACCTCAAATAAGTGTTAAACCTTAGCTAACTAACTAGGAGCACATGAGAGATCGGTATTCGGAGTTAACGACCCAAACCTTGGGAACGTTCTAACCACGGCTATGTGTGAGTTAGTTGGATATTGTTGTTGTATGCAAGTGTGTGAACCTCCCTTGTGTGCTTAACTCGGTTATGATACCGTATGTGTGTGGATGTGGTAGGCTACATAATGGATCTCTAACTACTTATTTATAAGTATATATTTACTAATGGGGGGTGAGGAGTCCGGTTGTTCCGGCCACGCGTGTGAGGACGGGAGTCGATGTCATACCGGTTCGGCTCTCTTGGTGTATGTATGGGTTGTATTCCAATTTGTTTCGACCTTCCCTTAGCTTATCCAAAGCTAGTTTACTGACTCACGTCGGGCCACAAGGGCATACAAATGTTATTTCAGTGTGCTTGGGATTACTATATCCGACACACCTTGGGTTTAAGTTAAACCGTTCGATATAACTGGACGGTAACGAGGTTGGTAACGAGCTTAGCATGAGATTGGCATTCTCTCTAGGCTCACTATGTATATTAACTATGGTGGAAGGTTCCTTGTGTGAACCGCCTTATGGTGTTTTGTTGTTATTGTGCTAGGCAATTTCCCTTGCTATGCTATGATATGTATACGTTAGGTGTTTAAAATGAATGCGATGTTATCATGTGTACGTCAAAACAAGAAAGGTGTTGTTATGTTTGTTATGTGAGGAATGAGATATGTTGTAAGATATGGAGTGTGTGGATCATGGAAATGAATCCCAGTTTGTGACAAGAGGCGTTTAAGGATAACCCGATTAATGGGTACGTGTCGTTCATTAGGAAGTAGCTCCGTTTAGAGGAGAGCCACTCTAGGTTAAAGAATCATTGGATGATTGTTAAGTGTGGATGTTGGATATAGTTGAGCCCTATTGTTGGTGTATGCAATGTGTTGTGTGTTTATGGTTTGTATGCATGATTTAAATATATCAACTGCATGCTAAGACGACAATTAGTCGTGCGTGGCCCGGTAGCATGCGGGCTGCGGGATTCCATACCAGCAAAGGTGCTGAGCCCCTTGGGGGCCACCCTTTCTCTCCTTTTCTATTTCAGGTACAAGGAGCTGGAAGCCGTTCGAGAGTAGGACGGGGTAGATGTTTATACATGGGTAGCCATTTAAATGGCGTAAGCATTGTAGGCGTAGTAAGACCGAAATTGTTATCGGCATTAGTGTTGTAAATACTCGTACGGTTGGAATGTATAAAGTATATGGGTTGTTGTTAAGGGAAGCAATGTAACGTGTAGTTGCTCAGGAATCTAGTCCATCAGACTGATACAA